>JASAMY010001576.1:0-29180 GCA_030248085.1 Paralinhomoeus sp. GSCO2_6 | reverse complement strand
CCCACGTACTGGGCGAGCAGGATGAGTGAGCGTCGGCCATCGCGAGGCTCCAGATCAGAACGTAGAAATTGTGCCGCTGATGGAACGTTCGTCGGTCTCTGAACAGCACCGTGCAGACCACGAGGTAGCCTGCGGTGCCCAGCACTGTGAACAGCGCGAAACTGCCACTGGCGAACAAACGGTGCGCAGGTGCGGCGTCATTTTTAATTCTTTGACGAACGTTCTACGCGAGCACTGGCTCAGGAATGCCAATAACGCTTGGACGAAGGTCTTCTCCTCAATCTCATGCGTACAAGAAGACCTTTTGGAAGCCTAGATTGGAGCTTATATATAGCCAAACGTTGATTTGTCGGCAGGCGCGTCAACTATGTATGCGTTCGTCCCCGCGCTATGAGTTACCACACAAACAAACAGTTTGGGAGACTTTCTCAAAACGCTATTCTTGCACTACACGCAATAAATCTGATTAACCAGAACTGTCTAACCCATCTGCCATTTGTAAGGCGATTTACACGCGGATTTGCAGCACGAGAGCATTGCAAAAACAAGCCTTTATACATGTTGTTGTTGGTTTGGAGGCGACTCTAGGAAGCCTTTGAAGCTTTTATACATAGTTGCAGAGGTATGTATGTGCGTTCACGAACTTCGAAAATCGCCCCCCCCCCCCCCCCCACACCTCAGCGTATCAACCGCTGCTTGCATGACGCCAAACAAGCGCTTGCGTAGCGTCGGGACAACCTCACAAGCATCGGGACAACTGCACCATTGCTGCGTCAGGCCAACTGCACCGTCAGGCAGGACAACGGCGGCGATACCCACGAGAGTGGCGTTCACGCGTCAGCGCGTCTTCGTATTCGTGTGTATGCGGTGTATGTTTTCGCTATCGTTCGCAAAAGCACACAACGCGTGTACAGTGGTTCCGTGTACACGAGAATACACGTGCATTGAACCACGAGAATGCAGTTTCGCTCAGTACAAAAGCTGTTGGGCTTCGCTCTCCAATTCTCGTTTGCTAGCACGCGAATTTGGAATGTTCTGCCTCGCGAAATAGTCTCCACGCGTTTTGTGCATTTCAAGCGCTTTCTGTGTTCTGGATTCAAATTCTGGAACCTGTTAGGCTCAAACAACCTCTTGCCAAACCCTATATATCAAGTCCCAACCATACTTGTGATAACACTCATAGGTAATACATTTTTTTATGGGCAATGCTTTATCCGTGTGTCTTCGTATAGGCGTCGTACAGTGCACCTCTCTCTCCCCATTGCTACATTGGGGCTGTGCTCTTATGAGTGCGTTGGGTCTGACCAATAAAAAGTGTCAAACTGTCAAACACGCTCTAAAGGCGCGGGAAAAGAGAAGAACAGGGTTTATTGGTAGAGACAGCCTCCTGTCAGGTCAGCCTACTCTGGGTGCGTTCGCGTGTCGGTGGGACGTTGGCTTGGCAGTAGGCCCACCGCGTGACAACCGGGCGTCATCAGCGGTGTGTTCCGTCCAGCTCCTGACGATATAGAGACCGCGAGGGAGCAAAGGCATTATATTCTGCCTTGCGTGCGCGTGTTCCACGGGCGGGATTGCGTGTTTTCTTACGGTATGGATTGTTGCCCCGTTCGGTCAGCGAAGTGGTACACAATACACACCCAATCAATCCCTCCATCCATCCCACTTCTTTCCCTTGTTTGCCGCATTCTCGTATCGGACGACCTCAATGCGCACCCAAAAGAATTCGCGCGACGCCGACGATGCACTCAATTCGCACCACGCCCAAACGAACGAAGAGCATAGAAAGAGAGGGGGGGGGGTAAACACCGTCCCTGGGTGCGAAGGGGGGGGGGGGGGGGAGCGGCGGCGCTCAGTGGTCGCTGCCGCCGCCGCCGCCGATGTTTTCGCGCTCAAGCGGCACCAGTGGCGGATCCTGAAATTTCAGTCGGAGGGGGTAAGGAGATTGCGGAAGGGGGAACCCGGTGGAATTTTGGGATGCTGGGCCATTTTCGCGGTGGTTTATGCACATAATCTATTCGGTCCATTTTCGATATCGACTTTCGATTTTCGATCACCTAAAAGCATACAAGTAGGTTTACAAAGCTGTTCCTTCTCCCCACCACCTGGCCCATCCCTGATTTTTCAGATTTCAGGAGCTGGATGTGTCCATCCCCCCCCCCTAGTGAA
Organism: Paralinhomoeus sp. GSCO2_6; assembly: GCA_030248085.1. NCBI lineage: Eukaryota > Metazoa > Nematoda > Chromadorea > Monhysterida > Linhomoeidae > Paralinhomoeus > Paralinhomoeus sp. GSCO2_6. Next base: position 27,014 of record JASAMY010001576.1, on the reverse strand, counting down.
CGAACGGCCCCATTTTATTTGTCACTAGGCGGATCGCGCGCGCTATTGCTAGCTCCACTCCCAAGCTTTTCCGTGTCGGAAAGTTGAGGTCTGAAGTCGTCTCCGCTCCGAAGAGAGATGGAGACCTCTGCGCGCGTCGGCAAGCGGTGCACGGGATGCGGGAGGATCGCCGTCGACGCCTCCCCAAGCGCGCGCCACTCAAAGGTATGCTAGTCGCTTCAGTCGCTTCGCTAGGTATATTTCCGTATGGAATATGTGTACATACATACGCCACGGAAGCTACTGCGCCAATGGCCATAGAATGCTTGGCGCATGCGCTATAGAAGGTTATTTGTGTGTACGAAAGCCCCATGCCTTGTCGTTCCCGGGTTGGGAATTTGCGATTTGGCGTCTGTCTGTTTCTATGGGTTTGGGGGGGGGGGGGAACTGGGGGCTGTGAAAGCATGTTTATATTTTATAGTTTTGAAACTGTTTTTTGTAGCTGTAAACCTGCATTTTTGACATGCAATCATTGATGATCACATCGACGTTATTTACCCGACGAGCATGCCTGTAACTGGGCGGGGGGGGGGTGGTTTGCCCCACCCCACTATTTTTCCAACACCCACTCCCCAACTCCCCAGAATTCCCAAGGGATTTTTACCCTGTCCGTAACGTCTAAAACAATAAAAGTTAGTAAATATTGGTGTATTTCAGTGCTTTTCAGTGTTATATGGCCGTAAAAAAGATAAACAACACTGTTTAGACCCTATTTAGACCCATTTTGACCAAAAAGTACCAGTATAACTCAAAGAATGGCCAGCTACCCCCACTTTTTGCCCCAGACACCCCCCCCCAGAATTCGACCATTTTTGCCCCCCCCCCCCCCTTCAGACCCGGTTACAGGTATGCCGACGAGGGTGTTAGATGGGGCGCCACCCCTACCTACACCTAATGTTATTGTCGTCTCGGCACCGGAGCGCGGCTGCGCCTTTCAATTCCAGTCGTGACGTCGCACGTTGTGCTCTTTCCGTTTTAGCGACAGCGCCTCTGTTGCAACTGTTCGATTCGCGGTCGAGTGGAGTCTAGCGAGCGGTCGGCACATCCGTTTCTCAGAGCCGTCTTAAACGAATTCGAGAAAGACAACGCCTCCGACAAGGCGTCCACTGTCATTGTGAGCCGCAACACGTCTGCTGTCGCGACACCTGTCGACGCGAAAAGATCCCTCGACCGTCGACATCCGTCGACATTTTTGGCCACCCAGCTGGCGAGGCTGTCGCATGACGATGACGACGACTTTCTCATGCTGGACGGCACGAGTCGCTGCTCGGCTGCTGTCGACGACCGTCTCTGGCCAACGACAGCGTCTGTCGACGGAGGTCACTTCAAATCCGCCAAACTCGGCACCCACCTTGCTCCAACACCCACACATTGCTGCTCGGCCGGATGCCCGCGCCCGAGTCTGGGCAGCGACCTGTCGACAACCGACTTCGGCTCGTCGAAGCGCCTGTCGTCATCTGTCGACGCCCTCTCCAGCAGACGCACCGTCGGACCAGTGGAGGAGCTGACGCAGCAGCGGGCAGCCTCTGCTGCTCTGGACGGCTCCAGCGCTGCCAAGAGCCGCTTGCTCGACGAGCTGCAGAGGAGCTCCTTCGACGACGCTGCTGATGACTCCGTCTGCTACGGACGGGCTCTGACGCTGCTCATGTCCATGGCCGCCACCACCTACAGAGGCAGACTCGAACACACGTGAACCGAAAACCCCCAATGAAGTCGTATAGAAGTTTACCTACAACAGGCACCATAATTCTCTTTGATTCGGCAGTTCTTTTCTGCGAATGCGCCCTCGTTCGTGTCCGTGCGTCAATCATCCTGAGTTATGCACATGTGCCGCGGACGCCATCACGCGCGGTGGGCATGAGCACCGACCTGTAAGTCCGCTCGAGTGCGCCACGTTCGGTCGCCGCGCGCAAACGCGGCCGATCAGTGGCGCGGTAAACAGCCCATCATCTCTAGCCAAGGCGTATAGCCCCGTCGCATAGACACCGACGCCGCCGCGGACTGTCTGCGCTGAGGTGAATTTGAGTGCACACCCCCCCCCCCCATCACCCACCCGGCCGGTGTGACACCGGCGCTCTTTTCCCGCGCCGCGTCTAGATTGGGTGCGGAATTTCCAAACGTTTCACAGCCTACCGCCGACTTTTTTCGGTTCGGTCCGGATCTAACGACCGCTGCGGGCGCGGGGTCGAAGAGGCGCACTCTTTCAGTGAAGAGCCACCCCATCCACGACGTACGCGGTGCTTTTTCGCTTTCGGCGTAACTGCGTGAATGCAGATGGCCCTTTAACCAAGCCACTCTCACCATGTAGAGCGTAGAGCGAAAGTGCACACGCGCATTGAGAGGCAACCACCTCCTTCCTGGGCACCTAGCAAACACTGCATATTCTTGCACAGAAATAAAAGCAAACGCATGCGCTATCACGGATATAAAGGTTCGGAAATCGCCGCTTTTGCCGCTCCTCTATTTTTAGGAAGGAAGAAAAGTGTTCAATCTCGGATAGCTAAGTGCACATGCCCTGTTTCATCCATTTGCTCAGCGGTGAAGCATACGAAAGAGAGAAAGAGCTTTGTTAGCTTTGCAGTGATAAGTGTGTAATGCCGCCCAGCAGACATCAAGCTATTGTGATGGTATTACCAAGAAACATTTTTGAAATACTTGTTAACACACATGACGACAGCACACAAACGCGCTTTGGGAGAAGAGTGGGCGGAGGAGGGGTGAATCTGCAAGGAGTTCACTTCCGCGCGGCCCGCGGCGGAGGCGTTGACGAGGCGGTGCTACAGCGTACGCATTGAATAGAGACGGGCTGTTTGTCGCGCGACTGCGACTGCGTCGACGTTGGCATGGAATCGAACTGACGTACACAATAGATAGCGCTGCGCGCTCACAAAACGTGCATGTGACGGTGCTCAGCACATGTATACAGTGGTTCAGGACTCACAGGGAAACACGATGAGCGCGTACACATTCGCAGAAAACGTTAACACAATTGAGCATTGCGGTGCCTTGGGAAAACAGGGGAATTTATAAACTGCAGTTGCCTGTTATGGGCCGTTCTTAGGGGTGGTCTTCCGTTCACTCTACTGGACGTTGGCGAGTCTGCCTTGGTATGTGGTGGCGGCCATGGACATGAGCAGCGTCAGAGCCCGTCCGTAGCAGACGGAGTCATCAGCAGCGTCGTCGAAGGAGCTCCTCTGCAGCTCGTCGAGCAAGCGGCTTCTGGCAGCGCTGGAGCGCTCCTCAGAGGCCGCCCGCTGCTGCGTCAGCTCCTCCACTGGTCCGACGGCGCGTCTGGAGAGGGCGTCGACCGACGACGACAGGCGCTTCGACGAACCGAAGTCGGTTGTCGACAGGTCGCTGCCCAGACCCGGGCGCTGGGACTCGACCGCGCAGCAGCGTTTGGGAGCTGGTGGAAGGTGGGCGCCGAATTTGGTAGATCCGACAGCCGCAGTCGTCGGTAGAAGACCGTCGACAGCTGTCGAGCAGCGGCTCGGACCGTCCAACATGACAACGTCGTCGTCGTCGTCGTTTCGCGATGGTCTCGCCAGATCGACGGCCAAATAGGAAGAGTGCTGAAGACGGTCGACGGATCTTCTCTTAGGGTCGACAGCGGGCGGCGACGATTGGGGACTGACAATGACAGTGGACGCCTTGTCGGAGGCGGTGTCGTTCTCGAATTCATTCAAGACGGCTCTGAGGAACGGGTGCGTCGACCGCTCCCTTGACTCGGGTCGACCACGCAGCGAGCAGTTGCGACAGAGGCGCTGTCGCTGAAACGGAACAAGATACGGAACACGACCCGAAACCCGAATAGAAAAGCGCAGCCGCTTTGGTAGGAGATGACGTCTCTACCTGTCACTACCTGTCTCTCGCCACCCGCCACCAGAGGGGCTAGACAGCTTTAGAACCCCGATTTGAAACACTGCTAGACTGGAAACCGCAAATTCGCAACCCCGGAACGACAACGGCGGCCTACTGTTTAGGTACACTTATGAATAACGCGCCTATAGCGCATGCGTCAAACATTCTGCGCGGCTAATGGCGTAGTAGCCTCAGTGGCGTATGTATGCACACATATTCCATGCGGAAATCTACCTAGCGAAGCGACTAGCATACCTTTGGGTGGGGCGCGCTTGGAGAGGCGTCGACGGCGACGCTGCCGCATCCCGTGCACCGCTTGCCGATGCGCGCAGAGGTCTCCATCTCTCTTCGGAGACGACGTCAAACCTCAACTTTCCGACACGGAATAGCTCGCGCGGGAAACTAGCTATTTCGTGCGCGATCTGCCGCCTAGTGCCAAATAGGACGCGGTCGCTTGAGCGCGACAGCATCGGCGGCGGCGCCGCTCACCCCCCCCCCCCCCGCATTCGCACCGCGAGACGGTGTTTACGCCCCCCCCCCCCCTTTAGTACGTCGTTACTGGGGCCGTTCGTTTGTGCGTCGTTCGAATTGAGTGCACCGTCGGGCGGCGCGCGCTCGCGGCTTGTTTTGGGTGCGCATTGAGGTCGAGACCTAAGCCAGACTGCGGCAGCGCAAAAGGAGAATGGTGGGCTGGTCGGCCGTGAAGAATGGGGGAATAATTGGTTGAGTGCGCTTTGTGTACCTGGCGGAGGGAACGGCCGCGCAAGCAAAACGGTAAACACGCAATCCCGGTCGTGGAACACTCGCACGCATGGCCGAATGCCGCCATTGGTCTTTCGCGGACTCTAAGTACATACATGTCGTCAGCTGAGACACCCCGCTAATGACGGCCGCTTGTCACGCGGTGGGCCATCTGCCAACGTGCACCGGGCCCATCGACAAAGAGGCCGCACTCAGGGGCGGTTGACGGGGGGGGGGGTGGCCTAGCCATAAACCTTGTTCTCTGCGCCGAATGCACACTGTTCACGCGCTACCTATGTGCATTTGGCGAACGAAACCGAAAATGTACACACAACATACCTGTACGTGGTGACACGTGAAAGCAACTCTCGTGCACATCCGCATGTAAATCGTCTTACGAAATTTCAGGATAGGGCGCAAAGCTCTGCGTACGTAGTAGGACACAGGGAAACTCTGTTCTAACCATTTTTATATTTCGAAAAAAATGGGATCAGTGTTCTTATAACTAAATTCTATCCCAGTTCCCATCTCCAGACAGACTGCTTCAAATAGTTGAAAGATTTACCGCACATGCTTAATACCTATGTGCTTACCGTACGTGGGTGGTGAGTAGCGAAGTCTACACTTTTGACCCGCACCTAACACCCAATGGGAAGTGTTGCTAAACCAAACAGAGACAAACGAAATCTCTTTCGAAACGATGCATGCTCGACTCCTAATAAATACGCTTGGTCCGGTGGTGGGGGCGTGCTTTCTTCCACACAGCGCCAGCATCGTTCGCGGAAACTCAATTTGGTTTTCAAAACAAAAGTCATTGTGAGGAGGGCTCGATCACATAAAAAAAGAAGAAATCACTAGCACTTCATCACTCTGCGCCGCCTGCTCAGTGCTCGCCCTATCACCAGCTCTGCACCTGCCTTGAGCCCAACAGAGTGGCCGCCAAGGCCACAAGTGTCGTCACGACGCTGACGGTGCTTGAAAGGACGCCTGAACGAGATTTCACCGCTCAGTTGACCATTCTCGCAGTGGCATTTCGCACTTGAAAGCGCCCCGCTCCGAATACAGTGCGTGCCCCACACCCTCCCACCTCCCACTTGAAACTATGGTACTCCACAGGGTCCCATTTCAACATACCGTAAACGCTCCAGTACGACAACATACTTTAATCAGCTTCTATCCGGGGCACATTTGAAGGGAAGGGGAGAGGGATTTAGAGGGATTGAAGGGGCATCGGTAGACGAGATTCGGTTTTGAGCACAGTTTCAATTGGGCGCTCGAGTTCGGAATCGCTCCCTTTCGGTCTTACCATCTTTCTTGGTGACGGGCGCTTCGGTGATAAGCATCGTCGACGTCTCCATGGGCTCGGCCGCTTTGTCGATGGTCTCGGCGCAACGCTTCTTCTCCAACGTCGCCATCACCTGCACTGTCCTGTCCATGCGTGCGTGCGTGCGTGCGAGCGAGCGTGCGTGCGAGCGTGCGTGCGTGCGTGCGTGCGTGCGTGCGTGCGTGCGTGCGTGCGTGCGTGCGTGCGTGCGTGCGTGCGTGCGTGCGTGCGTGCGTGCGTGCGCGCGCGCGCGCGTGGTGCGTGAGCGCGCACCTCGGCAGGATAGGGCTCGCTGCGGTACGTGTCCCATCCGAAGCACTCGTCCTTGTTCTTCTCCCTGAGGAAGTCTTCGAGCGGCTTGAAGTACTTGCGCAGAGAGTCCGCCTTCATCTTGTCATTGCCGTCTAGAGAGTCGGCCAGCCTCATCGGACGTGGCGTCTCGTACGGGAGCCCCCACCTCCCAGGATCTTCTGCATGGTGACGGGCCACTTGTCCCTGGAGCCCTGCTGCAGCGCTCGTCCCAGCAGCTGGCCGGCCGTGACGTTGCCGCCAAAGTCGCACTTGTGTAGCATCGGGTCCTTGTGGCCGATCTCCTTGCACATCGCCTCGTAGAACTGGAACTGCACCACGTGCGCCACGTAGTACCTGGAAGCGATCGGGAAATCGATACAAAGAGAGTACGGACGGACGGACGGACGGACGGACGGACGGACGGACGGACGGACGGACGGACGGACGGACAGACCTGAGGTATTCAGTGTTGGTGTTGATGTGACTCTTGCTGGCGGGATCGAACGCCGTGGCGGGTCGCGCGCCGTCGGGCGCAATGCCCTGAAATCGACAAATCCTTGCTGATGCTGCCAGCATGTCACGTGAGCCGTTCCCAATGGCAGTCCACGCGTTTTTGGTAGTATCGACAACGACAAATCCTAGCACCCACCCAACTCTCCAGTCACGGTTGAGCATGTTTAGCAAAGCGCACAGAAAAACGCACGCACGAAAGTACGCACGCACAGAATCAACGTCCGCTCACCTGCATGTTTGTGCGCAGCTTCCACCAGAGTTGGTTCCACGTCGCCGACTTGGTTTCGTCCGCGAACACTTGGTAGCGGAACTTGTCCATCAAGAGGCCGAACGGCAGGAACGCCACCCTGTCCAGCGCCTGAACTCGTGTGCGCCACTGCGTGCGTGCCGGTGCGCGCGCGCGTGCGTCCACGTTGGCTGCGTCAAGAACCTGGTTGTAGAGGTAGTTGACGGAGACTTGCTCGTCCTCCACAAAGTCCTTATCGAGTAGCTTGATCTTCTTGAGGTGCTCGACGGAGGAGACGGCCTTGGCGAGCGTGTCGCCCACCGCCTCGTGGAAGCCCGGGTTTGCGCCGCGACTAGAAAGTGCGAAGGTTTTCTCTCCTCCTGCGTGAAAGAGTAAAAGCAGAAAAAGCAGAAAGAAAATGAAGTCGCAAAAAAGCAGAAATCGTACGTACCGAAAGACGGGGTGAAGGTCCTTGTACTGCATGTAGTACTGGACGTGGCCCATCTCGTGGTGGATCGTCAGCAAGTCCTCGTACGTCTTCTCGGTGCACTGCTTGATGCGGAAGTCCTTCTTGTTGCCGAAGTCCCACGCCGACGCGTGACACACGACCTTGCGGCCAGCGGGCTTCTCCAGCATGCTATCTGAAGAAAAGCGGGATGAGGTCACGCACGCCGGCACGCGCGCGCGCGCGCACCAGCACGCACGCACGCACTCAAGCGTACGCCAGCACACACGCACGCACGCACGCACAACGCACGCCCGCGCCAGCACGCACGCACGCACGCAGAGAGTACGGCGGACTCACTCTTCCAGAAGCTGTGGGGGTCCTCTTTGGGGACCTCGTAGAGGTTCATACTCTTGAAGAACTCGTCCGCCTCCCTGAACATGTCCACGACAGTCGCGTACTTGTTCTTGATCGCCTCGTCGATGTTGATCGACGGCGCGTCGGGGTAGGGCATCGTGAAGTTCGCCACGTTCAGCCACGACTGCGCCCACCTGCAAACTCAGTCCAGTCGCATATAGTCGCTTAGAATGCGAACCTGTAACTGGAGGAGGGGGGGGGTAGATGGAAAGTCACTGTTCAGTATTTTCGACCGTAAATCTCCAAAATAGCGCGTTGCTGAGTGTTGCCTGGAGAGCAGTTTGCATTTGACTTTGTCCTCGGACGACGCACATGTTGCCCAATAGATGGGCTGGAATGACGGCCTTGCGAGCGTCGCCCTTGATGTTGTCCTTGTAGAACTCCGACTCGTAGAGCTGTCGGCGCACGTACGCGTGCAGCTGCTCGTACAACGGCAGCAGCTGAATGGTGGAGCAATTGAGAAATTACCATAAATTCAATTAACTTTAAAATTTGTAGATAAAAACCTAGAAGAACAGACCTCGTAGAAGATTTTCTCCGACTCGGCGACAATGTCGGTCTCATACACCTTCTGCCAGTAGTCTCCAATGTCCTTATGGCCAGCTAAAAGGACAGTATTCTGTGTTATCAAATATCAGGTACAGAATCCAGTCGAAGACGCACTCAAAGACATTGCATTACAAACCCAGTACACAAACAACATTTGGGAGTGCTGCTACATTGTGCGTACGAAGCGTCGCTCACGCACGCACGCACGCACGCACGCACGCACGCACGCACGCACGCACGCACGCACGCACGCACGCACGCACGCACGCACGCACGCACGCACGCACGCACGCACGCACGCACGCACGCACGCACGCACGCACGCACGCACGCACGCACGCACGCACGCACGCACGCACGCACGCACGCACGCACATACGAACGCGCGAACGAAGGCACGTAGGTACGTACCGGCTTTGGCGCCCTTGTTGCTGAGCTTGACGAAGGCTGCGTAGTCCTTTGCGTTGCCGGCGGTCGCATCGCGCCAGCCGTCGAAGACGTACTTGAGCTCGTCGTAGTCGTGCGACTCGCGCAGCCGGGCCGACAGCTCGCCCAGGCCCCAATGCTCCTCGGCCGGCGCCGTGCAGTTCTCCGTCCTCGTCACTGCAACCAGGCCGCGCCGCTATTCCACCGGCATGACGTCACGCGGCGCAATCTCCCCTCCGCGTTCGCATACTATGGAAGTTCTCGTGGCCGAGGCTTCCCTTTTATTTCGTACTTGCCGCTACTCAACTCACTACACCCTGCTACAAGGTGCTCAGAAGTGGTTCAACATCAAGCTCAGATGGTTCAGTATCGCTTCAAAACTCTCCTTACACCCTACTCTTTTCACTGGAACTACAGGAGGGTGGGCACTATCTTTTCAACCTCTGTGTCATTAGGCACTATCGGAAGAGGCACTATATAAATGGGTGGGGACGCAACTGGAGAGGAAAGAATTACAGTTTAGTTTTGTATAGCTCCACCAGCGCTCCTAACTGCTTATAGAGTGAGAACACACCGGCAACTAGCCTTTCCCATTCGGGAAGTCAACACCAAAAGCGAGGGCGAGAGTGTGCGTTTATACGACCTTTCCGGTGGTTTGACGGTTGACCGTACATCACAAATAATTAGACCCTACATTGACCCAAAAGTACCCATTTAAACGCTATATTCTGGTGTGCACATTTTGATGCTGGACACAACGCCCCTCAAAAGCCATTTTGGAGGTGGCTTCTCCCCCTCTTGGTTAGCTCTACAGGGTCTGTGTGAGTGGCTCGGAACGGTGGTTGGGGGCGCATGTTTTAGCGAGCAAGTCGCCAGAATACGGACCGCTGTCCCAAGGGCAGATGGTGGCAGTGGAGTAGACGCTGCCCATGGCGGTCGAGAGCTTGGCGCGCTCGGCCGTGTCGGTCGCGTCGAGCAGCACGTCCAACGTGCCCATCTTCTCCAGAATACGTCTCAACTCGGCGCGGCTGCAAAAAAACGGCAACTTCGACATGAGTGTTTGTGTGTAGTCTTAATCTTGATTTTTGTACATGGTAGGTGCGGTAATGCACGCACGCATGATGAGCCCACCCAGCAACGCACTACACGACGCTAATCGGCATCGCTAGAACACCTTGTGCATCTCTCCTCAAGCGGGGAGTGCTATGACGCACTTGCAGAGTGAAACGTGCTTGGAGCATGAGACATTACGGTGCTATGTGCGCCACGTACGTGATCTTCTTGAGGTCTGGGAACTGATCGGCCACTTCCTTGGCCCTCTTGTTGCGCCATTTGGCGTATCGGACCTCAGCGGCGGCCAGTGCCATTTCAGTCTCCTTCTTGATGTCGGTCGCGTACTTCCACGCGGCCCTGTTCTAAAAGATAACTCCCAACTGCCACCGACAGTGATTGACGACTCCAAAGTCAAGCCGAAACGCACCAGCGCGAAGTCGCGGAACATCATCTCCATTCCGATTTTCTTTGCAAACTTTTGCGCTTTTTTGTCCAGAGCCTCGTCGGCGACACTCTGAACCGCTTGCGGTTGTACTTTAAAACTTTTGCCGAAAAGAGACAATTTCACACCAGCTGGAAGACCAGGGCCGCGCAGGCGCAGAGCAGCAGCAGCGTGCTAGCAGCCATATTCCTAGGGGCTCTCTGAGGCGCTTCAACTAGTGTGGCGGAAGAAAAAGAAAAGAAGACACGCCCTCGATGTTGGGCCTCTAGGAGGGAAGGCCACGAATTTTATTATGGCGTGCTGCGTGCCGAGCAGGTCAGAGAAATCTACCACCCGATAAGGCTGGGCATGCCAAGCCAGCCGTTGCGGTGGGAGACGGTGGAGAAGGGCGTAGTCTACGACAGCGCGGCTGCCCCTTGCCCAACGACGATTCGTCTCGGCGTGTCCTCGACTGCTGCGCCTTCTTCCAACCTGCGCCTTATCAGTGGGTCTCGCCCAACGACGCCACTACAGTATGCGCTTCAATAATGGCCACGTTGCGAGGAGTCTTCTAGACGTTTCGGAGTGGTTTCGAGGTTGAAGCTGACATGACAGCGAGCGTAGCGCCGAGGCTCAACTACAGAACGACAGGCTCGTCCAGAATTGATGCAGATACACGAGGTGTACATAAAATAGCATACGCTGTGCACCCGGCAATTATCCAGTGTCACACGGTGATGACACAAAGGTTGCTCGAAACTGTCTGACATGCACGCAGTTGTTGCAGCGGCTGGGTGTGCGACATAGCGTCGCATTGAGCGTAAGGGGGGGGGGAGTTGGTGGTTGGAGCCTGAGTGGTTTCGAACAGTGCGACACACACTTTGAAGTTCTCATCACCCCGCCTGCGGTATACCGTTACACCAACGACCGATGTCAAAAAATGACGCAAAGTTGGGACGAGTAGAGTGCAACGTGGGGCGGGTGGAGAGGGTGGGCCCGGCTGCTACATACATAGTAAGGAGGGAGTGGAGATGTGCAAACCTGTAACTTTGAAAGACCCCCCACAGTAGGAAGTCAACCCGAAAGTGCTAGGGCATAGAAACTTATACCCCACCCCATGCACCGTAAGCCCTCTAATTAGCCCCTCCAATGATTTTTCGTTGGATGTAGCAGAAGAGTTCTTCCATGGAGAAGGAGCTAATGAGGGGGAAACATGGCACACTTGGCCTTGGCTCATTCGGCATGCGTTCGTGTGTACATCAACACTGCTTTCTGTTGCTGCAGAGGAAAACATCATCAAATTCCCAGGTAAATCATGGCATGGCCATGAAGCGAGGCCGAGTTGTACCACCTCTTCACCTGTACCCAGATACCATCGAAGGGGTGCTTCACATTCCATACACAGCTCATGACAAGCTTGAACGAATATGCAGCAGTTCGAAAAAATTGTTTCATGCATGACTCATAAAGCGCAATTAAACATGACTGGACGCCGTGCGACGCTATACAACAATTCGCTTCAGTCCCTAGTCATTGGGTTAAAGATCTTCATGTGAGTGGCGCAAACACAGACTGGCCTACTTATTTCTTCCCCAATGCTTAGCTGAGATCTTCCCACCTTAGGATACGCCAGCCTTGAGTATGTAATATAGTATAGAGGTGGCTTGCGTGCAGCTAATTTCCTCGGCTTAATGGAGCGCCATTGTTCACAGAGCCGTACTCAATTTGTTGCCTTGCTCCCCATAGATGGGCGTGCCTCCTCCTCACACATTAAATATAGATGGGAAATCCAGAAGAGCAAATTGAAGCCGACATACGCATAGCGCAGCGGGCAAAGGCTGTCATATTCCTACACTACGAAGGAATCCGTACGTGCCTCAACCAGAGAGAGTTGTTACTTCACGAGGTGACGACGGCAACATGGTCCTCAAAGGAGAGGAGTGAGAGCTTTGAATTATTATATGCTAGATTAACTGGTGTTTTGTAAGCAAATTACTGCACATTGCGTGTAAGCTCCCCATGCGTTTGGACACACTGTCATAATTTGTCCTGCATGCAAGCCACCTTGTTGATGGAGTTCTCAATCTTTTGGGGGAAAACCGAAGCAAAATCGAGTTAATCTGATGTTCTGCACGTGAAACATCGGTTCCCAATCCACCTTCCCCTTCGGGTGCGCTTGTGTGTGCAGATGTGTCAATGTGTAAGTTATTGGAGGTGGACTGACTGTACATACATTGTAGGTATCGGCACCTTGTAATCCACTTTCAAACGCAGCTTTGTGGAGAGTTTCTAACGATCTTGATTGCAGATTGGCAGTGATAGTTCTCTTCCTGGGCTTGGTCTTCGCCATGGTGTTCTGTGCACTGGTTGTCATGGCCAACAGCAACCATGGCGAAGACGACGAGCTCAGTCAAATGGAGGCAGAGGCCCTGAGGCAGGAGATCGCAGCTCTAGACCCGCATCAGTTCGTGCAAATGGGTGAGCAAAAAGTAAAAAGCCACCACAAGTAGAGCACTGCATTAGAGACATTAATTAGCCGATTGCGACTCATTAGAGTGAATGAATGACGCGAAGTCAAAGTCTGACTGCCTCCCACACCATACAGAGCATGAGTGAGCACTTCTATCGCGATCCTAGAGGGGCAGCACCTTTTCTCATGTTCAGTGGGTCCTCGGAACAGCATCGTGAGCATGTCCAACCTGGACGTGATCTACCAGCACGAACACCAGAGCCAGTTGCCTCCTGGCGCGGTTCAAGAGCCTTCTGAAGCCCAACCACAGCAACAACGACAACAGTTGGTCCACTCCGTCTCACAGCCAGCGCTACCCCTTGGTCGCTACGGAGGAGGACGGGGCCGCGCCGCGGCGGCGCTGCAGCGCGAACGCCGAATCTTCGTGGTCAAGTCGCCCCCGCCCACCTACGACAGCGTGTACCCCGTGTGACTCGTCGTGTGAACCTCTGCGCGTTAGGTGAGAATCCAGTCGTGTTGGCTAGCTTCTGTCCGTGCACGCAATGCGCATCCGATGCGACGATGGCCTCTTGCGCTCATACAGTGTACTTGTATGTATGTACCTTGGAGAGGGAGGGCCCCTCCAGAGGCTGCATATCCTGCCCAGCCCCCCCCCCCAACCCCAATCAAACAAACTGTTTTGTTCACTTTGCAGTGTACGTAGTTCTGAAAAAAAAATCAACGAAAAGCACCATACGTAACACGCATCCCACAAAACGCCCCCCCCCCGTAGTAATGCCGAATCTTTGCCAGAGCGCCAGATGTGCAAAGATTTCGTGATTTGAGGTGATCCAAATCAACCGATATTGTTGGAATGAAGAGTATTTGCGACGGAAACGTCAGCACAGCAGAACAATCGGTGGAATGAACTTCAAACTTCATCGCACCAAAGTGGCGTTCAACTGTGTTGTGTAACTTAATGGGAAGCGAATCAGGAAAGCCAGATTGTTGGAACCGTCCAGACATTCCGTCCGACTAATCATTTCAACAAGTGACGCCACACCACAACAAACAACTCTGACTGATTTCTCAACACAAACTGTTCAAAAATCGAAGAGCTCATCATCAGACTTTCTTAGGTCGCTGTTTCTTGCCAGAGTCGGTCTAGATGAGTCATTCGCGTATTGAATGCACAAATTCAAATTGTTCATTACACCGCAAACAGAACAGGAAACCATTGAAAGCTGCACGTCTGGGGATGGCTACTGATAGCTACCATGAGGGGGGGGGGGGTAGGGACATCCTACCCTAGAGATGGGTTCAATTTAATTTTAAATTATTTTGATTAAAAAAAGATTTTCACGTTTTTTTCATCAATGTTCACGTAGGTTTAACTCCGCAAAAATACCGGTACGTGAGTGACACACATTCGATTGATGCGACTTCCGTTTCCGCTTCGCTGGAGGCTCGGCACCATTTTCCTGGGCCGCTGGCTCGGTCGCTGCCACTTCCATAGCTGCAACGATGCCCAAAAACGCATTTCTTTATCCAATGGGATTCCCGGAAATTATCCAGGAATACGACGGCAGGCACGCAGGCAGATTTTGGTGCTGCAAAAAAAAAAGGCGGGGCGACTGGCCAGTCTAGCATGAATCCACCTTCTTCAGTAGCATCGGCAGCGTCGACGACTGCGGCCGCCGCTTGTTGTTTAGCCTTGGCCCGCTGGAACTTCTTGCCCTCCAAATGCCTCGCGAGCGCCGCGCCGTCCCTCGCCAGCTTTTTCTTGGTCACCAGGCAAAAATAGTGGTCACTGAAGTGCAGATGGCATTAATAATAATAATAATAATCAATAATCTCGCACGCAGACCCACACCTCCTGTCTTCGAAAACGTCGGGGTGACGCGCGGCCAAGAGAGCGGCCTTTTGCAGTTTCTGGTACTTGGAAGAGCTCGCGTACTTCTGCACCGCCTCCGCACTAGCGGGCATCTCGTGACCCAACAGCTCGCATTTCACCTAATTCGGCTATTTATTATTTATTCAGCTTTTTTATTATTTTTTTTAAACAAAAGCACCTTTCCATCGGGCAAGACGGTCAAGAATTCATTGTCGCGCAGTATCTCATCCAAGGAGCAAGCAGTGGTGGCAGAGCACATCTCTTCCAATTTTAGTGAACTGTACCGATACGACAACGGATTTCGACTCAACCTAACTCGCGTTCAAATAGATATTGTACCGTAGTTGCCCACGCCATTTCTTGACCCAACGCGCGTGTACGGAAATTCAAAGGGTCTTTACTGGCTCTCAAAGGAAGGAAACTACACAGCCCGATTAAGCGCAACCCATTTTATTTTAGGCCCTTCAATAGACGCCCCCTCAGATTTCGATCGCGTAAATATGCGCCGTTTATGGTGCCGGGGGGAGCTTCTTTGGGATTACGGGGGGGGGGGGTGTTTGCCTTCCGACTTGGGGTACACGTACAATGTATGACTTTTGGGGCCGGCGTGCTCCAATCAGCTCTGCTCCGCCGCGTGCTCATTGCGTGTGTTTTGTGGTTCGTCGAACACTCGACGAAAGATAAGCACACCTCTAGAGAAAAGCGCGCAATATTCCTCCGAAGCAAGCGAAACACATTACTTGACTGCGTTGTGTTGTCACCACGGCTCTACTCTCGCCAACATGCGTCGCTTCACAATCGCAATCGCTATTTTATTAGTGTCTACGGCTGAATCCTGCAAACGCAAACCTCAAACCGCAGGCGAGTGTTTTGTTTCTCGTTGGTGGTAGGTACAGCGTGCAAAGCGCACACAAACGACAACTAAAGTCAGTGGCGTAGCGAAGGGGAGGGGTAGGGGGGGGGGGGGGTATACCCCTCCCCGAGATGGTGTGAAGCCCAAAAAATGCAACAGGGTGGACCTGTTGCAAAAATGCCCGGGCGAAAGAAGAAAGAGAGAAAGCATTTTAGCTCGCTTGTAAGGTTAAAAATGCTCGAAAGTAGCTCAAAATGGGTTCAAAATGCTCGAAAGTAACGCAAAATAGGTTCAAATGCTCGAAAGTCGCCCAAAATCTCAACGCCCTTGCCTGCGGCGCAAGAGGGGTACCCTATTAAAAAGTTGGCAATCTGTGCCCCCTCCCGAAACCAAATCCTGGCTACGCCACTGACTGTGTTGTGCGAAGTTGACCGCATCCGTTAAAGTTGACGGTAAACATTGGCAATTGTGGGTGTGAGAGGGGGACGGGGGTTACGTTGTAAAGAACAACTTTCTAAAAGACCACCGACGCTGAATAGAGTGCGTCAACGTCCTCACTACCGCATTCCAACGTTCGAGCGGCAACTACGCCAGCCGAGCCGACTCCGTTCGACAAGCGCTCGAGGTGCGATACGAGGGTGCGTGTGCTTGTGCTTGTGTCAATCGCAGAAAAAGGAACGTGCAACAGAAGTGTCGTCTCAGTGGGCTACCGCCTCTACTTGTACATCAACGACAACCACCATTGCCACTCCGAGTCGAAGAGCGCCGTCGTCGAGCGCGCCGATGCGGCCGCCGACTGTTCGACCAGCCTCCAGGAAGGCAACTCCATCGCCCACATCTACGCGAAACGGTCGACAGAGTTTGATACTCAGGGGGGGGGGGTGGCTGCCTGCACGTATCCATGGTGTGGTTTGGCGACTTCTTTTAGAATCACACCGAAGAAAGTCAAGGGCGACGGCCGGTTCAAGGTCAACACGCACGTTTACGGTAGAGAAAGAGCTAACAGTAGTTTCGGCTAACGCCAAATTGCGTCTACCTTCAATTCTGCGTGCGTGCGTGCGTGCGCATGTTGCATGTCATGTTGCAATGTACAACCTCACCATGTTGCATGGAAAAGTTGCTGAGACATTTGAATTCAGAGAGGTCTTACGGGTCGGCGTTCATCAAAGGCATCATTGACGAGGCAATGAAGACCTGTAGTCGCTGCTCATGCGCCCACTCAGTCAGAATCGCTTTGGAGAACCGAGTTAGAGGTCGGTCGTTTTGAGAGATTTCGGTTCGCCTACAGGGATGACTCTGCCCGCCCCTTGTAGCCAACTACGTGGTGCAGACGTGGACGGGACCGGAGCGGAGGTTGCCCAACCGCCAGCTCTTTTACTCTCTAAAGGCCACAGCTGATAGAGCCGACAATTTCTACCGCCGTCTCCACGGCGACACCTATTTTGTCGTAGTCCGAGCCTCAAGAGGCACGTATGAGTGACACGCGCACGCAACTGGTGCAACTTGCGCTCTATTTAATCAACGTAGGATCTGCTGCTCTGTGCAGCGGTAGCTGAACGGCCTATCCATGGTAAGCTCTCAGACATGATGGTGAAACATCCCTGTCAATGAAGCTTTGTTTGTCGAACTTTTCAGTTGTGACTGGAACGTCTCTTCATGCATAGAGGCCACTGGTTTGGCCTTCAAGTTGCAAACAACTTTTAGGACTTTTGTTTTTTTTCTGGACACACTTGAATGTGCACGCGTCGCAGCACGCAATACGAAAGGCTTGACAAGGTACTGCAGTCTGTGGGCGCGCGGACAGCCGCTGAATGAGGGCGTGGGCTCCAAGTAGCAAAGGGCCAAGAATCGGTGTGGCGGATCGCCCACAAACCAGCAGTGGCGCCTCGTCCAAACCTACCTACTTATATTTCGGGCGAACAAAAAACTGGAGACGATTTAGAGCGCCACCACTGGCTTAAGGAGGGCTCTGAAAACGCCGCCCGATACACGAGTGCCTGTGTGCAGGTCGACGTGAAAGCAACTGCATCCTTGCCAGACTAAACACGCAGAGAAGTATACGAGAGGAAAACGGTGTGCCCACCTCGGGAGCATACTTGTCGACAGGGTTAAGCAATTTTAAAGGTTGCCTTTTCACCTGATTAAAAAGGTTGGACCCCCCCCCCCCCTTCCCCTCCCCAGTTAATGATGAGCGTGGACACAGAGCAAGAGACCAGAGACTCAATAGGTACACTGTTTCGCTGCGCGCATGGGTAGTCTAGCAGAAGCATGGCTATTGGCTATTACAGTTGACGGTCATGCTCGCGCTTGGACGAAGAATGCTCGGCTTAAGTACAACGAGGGTGACGCATTGCCTGGCGGGCAGCGCGGAATTACCGTTTTCAGTCAGTAGCGTATTTCGGGTAGAAAAAAATACAGTTTAACGGATCAGCACGCTATTTCACTGCTCAGCTGTGAATGCGCCACCAGCACGCTCAGTATTTGACATGTGTGCGGGAGCAGAGGAACGTTGCCTAGGCATCGCGTCGCGCGACTCAGAGGTGGTGGGGCCCATTGGCCGCGTGGCCGTTGGCCGTCGCCTTCTGCTGCTGCTGCTGCTGGCGGCGCTCGCGGGACCGGTCCGACTGGCGCGTCCCATAGCGGTGGTGACTGCCGCCACCACCGCTGCCCGAACCGCCGCCCAGCGAGGGGAAGAGCCGGCTCGACTTCTTGGACGAGCTGCCGCTCGCACCATCGGCATTGGTGAATCCGTTGAAGATCTGCGCAAATAGAGGATCAGTTGGCGGTGGCTTCGACTCGCCAATAGGCACGCACCATGTGCTTCTTGCCGTTGGTCCAGCTGCCGTTGGTCCCGTTGGCCGTGTTGGATCCAGTCTGCTGCTGGGCGCTCTTGTGCGCTACGTACTCGGTGTAGGAGACGGACATCTTGTCCGACTGAAAGCGGATCACGCAGACCGAGGCGCGGATCTCGGGCGTGATCGAGCCCTTGAAGCCGCCCTTGCGCAGCAGCGAGTCGATCGTCTGCACGTGGTTCCAGCCTGCACACGTTGGTGTTTGAGACAAACGAGTCACGGCAAGCCTAAAATTTTCGGCGCAGGCGAGGGGTCACCTTGTTCGATGGCGACCTCTGGCAAGTAGGTAGCGGCCTTCTTGGCGCCTCTTTCCGTTGAAAACTCAATGCGGATGCCGTGCACACCGATCTGAAGGAGTGCTGGTAAAGGCGTTGAGATCGCGATTGCTGTGGGGGGGGGCACAACTGGGTCTCCCCCAAGTATTTTTCAGTGTTCTCAAGTCTCAACCACTCCAGAACAAAAAAACGGGTCAATACGATAGCGTCGTTGGCTGTGCGGCTCTAACCTGCCAGTCCATGTAGTGCTGCGCGAGCTCGAAGTCCATGAGCAGTGAGACTGAGCAGTGGAGGCGGCCGAACTCGTCGGCGGTGATGGGCTCGAAGCGACTGTCCTTGCAGGCGGACGTGATCGCGTACTCGCGCAGGCCCTGCTGCAGCGACGTGCAGTTGAACGTGCCGATGCAGCCGCGCAGACGGCCCTCCCTCCCCACCTTCCAAGTGACGAACAGCGGACTGAAAAAACGAACCGGCCGTCAACCAGAGGCACGCGGCGTCGCAAGGCCAATCACTTGATCCGAGAGCGGATCGGATCGGATCACTGCATCCTTCCTCCGGAACTCGGCCGCCCGACTGGCATCGGCCATGGTGAAAGAACGCACAACGATAGACGGAAGTGTGAACCGAAAACATCCGACATGACGTCACGTCGAGCATTACTTCGACAAACAAACAAGTGTCGAGTCCAAAACCTGACCCACTCTCCTCTACGCTTATGTAGGCAAGGTACTCTAGTCACACCCAACGAAGTAGGCCAACCCACAATTGGTCGTTTGAGAACTTGGGCGGCTTGGGCAGCTCGAGATTGCTGAGGAAACTTTGGAGCACGTCGAAGCAGAACACGACCATGTCGAGGTTGATGACCCGCCCGCCACCGTTGCGCCTCTCCAACGGCGGCGTGGGACGCGCCAGCAGCTGCGCCACTGGCTCCGACACCTGGCGACAGAACCTTGACAAAAATACGAGCAAGAAAATGACGTCATACCTCGTTCATGAGCATTTGCCGCTGCCTCGCCTGCTGCTGGTCGGCGGCGGCCGCGGCGGCCGAGGGGCTGACGACGGCCGTGGCCGTCGTGAGGCACGAGAGGGCCGGACAGAGGGCCGCCGGCCCATGGTGGCCCGAGCCGCTGCCGCCGGCCGCAGCGGAGTCGGGCGAGCCGCCAGGCGGCTGGTAGTGATTGTGCTGGTGACTCATTTTTGGCTTCTTCACGCCGCAACAGCTGCCGAGGCCGCTGCCACCGGCGCCTGACGACGACGAGCCTGGCTGCAGCTGGGCCGAGCTGCCGTAAGCGCTGCCACCGCGCACGACCTTCTGACGATAACGTCCTGAGATCACCCAGCCGTTTACTGGGCGGATTGTCTCGAATTCGTCGTCCGAATCGACGCCTGCACACAGGGAAAGGCAAAGTCCACACAGACGATAAGAAAAAAAAATTGAGGGGGCAGTCTACTCGCAACACGCGAGTATGGCTGTTTTAGTTCTCGGTCAATGCCAGAGGCTCAGTCACCAGCGGTCGAAGATGAGCTTAGCAGTCGCACAAGCAGCACTGGCCCGGGAACAGACACAGACAGCAGCGGCACCTCACCATCAGCGGCGGAGTCGAGACAGCTGGAGGAGGAGGTGGTTCTCTGGGACTTGTGCGCCCGGCCGGAGGTGGAGGAGCCCCCGCCGCCAGCGCGCTCGAAGCGACTGCGCCAGCCCGACGCCAGCGTGGCCGTGACGCGCGACAGCGGTCCCGCGACCACGACGTCGTCCCCTGTCTTCCCGTTGGCGAGCGCGGCGCGTGCGTCGCTCCTCGCGTCGTCCTCGTCGTCGTCGCCGGCGGCGCGCACCCAGCTCTTGGCCCACTCCAGGCAGGAGGGCGACTGCTCGGCCTCCTCCGATCGCCACCAGCTGCCGTCGCTCGCCTCTCCCGCCGCGCCGCCCCCCACCGCCGCCGACGACGACGACGAGCAACAAGGCACCCAGGAGCAGAGGGCCGCCGTGCCCGCGCCCTTGCCGCTCGCCGTCCACAAGCACCACCGAGAGATCCGTCAAGGGCGGGCTGGCACCGGTGCCTAGTTAGCGACCGTCGAGTAAGAGCATTGCGAAAGAGAACAACAGTTGATTTTTGATGCGATGAAGAAGGGACGGAATCTAGACGAAAGTACACACGGCGCCTCTCCGCTGCCAACGCGCGCGCGCAGCGGCAACGGCGCTGCGGTTGGTTGGTTGGTCGGCGGGGCCGAGGGACGTTATCGGCTGGGGCGTTGTGGGCGCGAGCGCGACTATGGAAACACCGACGGACAGGAAGTCAATTGCGCGACGCGCCGAACGCTGTCCCACGTGAAATGACAGCGGCGTAGGCACTGGCGGATCCAGGATTTTCTGACAGAGGGGGGAGAAGGTCAATTTTTTCACCGCATAAACTACGCTACTATGGAATAGACAAAAATGACGGGATTTCGTAGCTCCCTTACAAATACAACGTGAGTTGGAAGAGAACCACAGCGCCGCAGGCGAAAATTTTGCGCTTTTGAGTGCCTACGTCCAAGGAAAACGTCAAAATCTGCCTATTTCGCCTTGTGCTCGCCCTTCTTTCCTGCTTCTCCCTCTGATCTCTCCCCCTCCTTCCCCCCAAATCTGAGCTGACAGGAGGGGAGGCCCCCCTCCCCCCGTCTGGATCCGCTGGTGGGCGTAGGCACCTCGGCGGTTAGCATTTGGCCCGTCGATTCGACAAATTACTACAAATCTGCACCAACTCAATAAATCCCATTGACTCAGGAAGGGGAAGGTCTATGTGCGAAGACCATATCGCCTCGTTTCGCTGCACCTACGACGCGACGACTGCTTGCTTGGGCGGTTTTCTCGAAAAATTTTAGTTGCAGCTGTTTCGCCGCACTGTGTACGCGCCACGATTTGCCGAACGTGGACCGGTCCGCAGAGCGGAGCGGCGGGCGTCGCCAGACAACAAGGGGCAGCGAGCGCGCCATTGTCCGCGCTGCCGCTGGCGCCGAAATCGTGCGCACGCGGGGCCGCGATGACGAGGAAAAGATTTTCGGTCCGCCCGACTCTGGAACCCGATTCCAGCACCGGCACGAGAGTCCATACGGCGGCTCCCTCCTACTACTACTGTGTGTAGGTCGGCGTCGGCGAGCCCTTTGGGGGCTGAGGCGACGGACTCGGCCAGCCTTATGGCTAGTTGGCGCGAGTGCGAGGTATGTCTCGTGCAAGCAAGCGGCGGTCGAGCGAGCTAACGGGAGGCCGGAAAAAGCTCTGTCGTCGTCGTCAGCGACGACGGCGAGGAGTACGAAGCTACCGCGCCTCTAGGCCTGCAATTGAAACGCCGTCGCCATCGGCCGCCACACGGCAGCGCCCTCGCCGACGCTTACTGGCATTCCAGTAGAGCTCCTCATTCCCGAATGCCATCCGCATCCGCGCCCTGCCTGGCCGGGGCCGCCGCGCCGCTGCTCTGCTACGCTTTGCAAGAAAAAAACGGGAGGCGCCGATGCGCGAGCCGGAAAACAATCCCAGCGATGGACTGCGCCGGCTCGCCGTGCTGCGAAATACGGTCGGCGCCCTTTTAACCGGAGTGGAGAACGGGCGCGATGATGAGTACCTGGGTGTTCGCCGCGAGCTGCGAAGCCGACTTGATTTCCTCTCGGCGCGACAATCAGGCGGTAATGAGGACGGAGCGCGTGCACCGCGCGTAGCGGGCGGCGCACACGCACGCACGTGGCGTGACGTCACGGCAACGCCCGAGGACTCGTAACGAGCTCTCCAATCCGCAGCTTGAGTTTCAGGGGCCCACTATAGCGGTTCAGTCGGCCTGCCTCTCGGCGGGCCGCCCACCAACACGCGAGAAGAGCAACCCACCCGAAAGACAGGGACACTACCTAGCAACACTGGGGGCCGCGCAACGCAACACGCGAACACGACAGCTGACGGGATCTTTGATCTCGGATCGACAAAGTGAGAAAGGAAAACAGGCAGAAGCGTTTTCGACTCTCCAAGGACCGGTTCCAACAAGGAACCAAGGCGTTGCGTGCGGCCCCGTGAAAAAGCGTTCTGGAAGTCCGATTGGTCATGGAAAACGAGGTGGGAGAGGGTCGGGCCGTCCCGTCGTGTACTTGTCGATCCATTGTACGAAAGCGATCCGCGGCCAACGGGCGGCCGACTCTGGCTGCAAAGATGGGGGAGGCAGGGCGCGCGGGTACACACTGAGCGGCCGCCCCCCAGCAAAGAGAAGCGAGAAAGTGAGGGGGCGACTCCGTCAGTCGTTCTTTGTGGTCGGTTGCGGCGGCGGGGCTCGTCTCTGCGTCGCTCGCAGCATAGAGATTCTGGAGGGTGGCGAGCGAGCGCCACTGCCCTGCTCGTGTGTATGTATGTGTGTGTGTGTGTGTGTGTGTGTGTGTGTGAGCGGTGTATGTATGTGTGGTGCGCACAGCGCCGTCGATCCGCCGACAACGGTTGGGGGCCTCTAGAGTGTGCCGCCCTAGGCTGGAGCGGGCAAATGGGCGCGCTGGCGGACGAGGCAGGGCAGATGGATGGATGGCTGACGGCGACGGCGTACGGAGCGGAACGCTGGCACACAATGAGCGAGCTGGCGGCCGTCTATCAGCTGATTGTGCGCTCTGCTCTCGCAGCGTTGACGGACGGGCGGCAGCGGCAGCGTCTGTCGGCCTAAGCCGTCTACTGTTAGTGGGCACACGACGTCCATTGTGCAACGGACGTGTCGACGCAGCGTAAAATCGAGCACATTTCGATCGGGCGACACGCAATTGCCAATACGTTGAAACGCGCCCGCCCTTTCCAGCGCCACTAGTTTAACGCGTTTTTTTTTGCTACCACCGGAATAACGAGCTTTCTCTAAACCACGCCCTACGACGGTTAGGAATTGTAACAGCTGTTTACTTTGCCGTCGCCGCACACTCGGATTGCCTACACCCACTAAAACAAGCGCTTATCATATATAGTCGGCCATCACGGGGCTGGGGGAACGTTCGCTTCTTCTCCTTGTTGTTGACTGTTGTTGATGTCGGCGGCAGCGACGAGACATTCGTCGAACTCGTCGTCCGTCAGCGCTGGAACGCCCGCCGGCAGTGGCGACACGGTCACGGGCTCGGGGCGGAATACTAAAAGGGGCTCGCGGCGCTCGCCGTGGTGAACAGTCAGCTGCGCGTCACTTGAGGTCGGTGTCGTCCCAGAAGAAGTTGTCGGCCGTGCCGTATTTCTTGCTCAGCCTCTTGTTCTTGGCCTCGGGCGGCCGCTGGATCACTGTCCGGCGGGCGCTCTGTGTCGTTAATGAACAAACAGTCAGTCACCGCGTCGACCGACAGGCAGACGAGCCAACCGTAGACGTTGACGGGGTTCCTTGCCGACCGAATGGGTGGCGGCGAACGTGACGATGGCATCGTGCTTGTTCATGCGCCTCCTCACGGGACACGCGTCGCAGGTAGTAGCACAGGAACGCCGTCGACGCCGTCACGAACACCACGCCCAGGATCACGGCTCAAGAGCATGCTACAAAGGCACCACCTACTGTACAAGAACGTTCTAATTGGCCACAGGGGAGGATTGTTTCATTCACTGGGGGCAGTATGAAGGGGGGGGGGGAGGTTAAATTAGAAGGCTTGGGATACTTGTTTTACGCACTACCGTATTCAACGCGGCAGCCGATGACCTAGTAGTGGTAGGAATCGGCACCTTGGCGCGCACGGTTCTGGGTTTTGGTTCTTGATGGACCCAGCTAACGAGGAGTTCCCTGTCAATGGAAGTTCTCGTGCTGTCACTTCCCTACGTTCGCTGCTGACGCTGCTCAATCTTTTCGGCTAATCATGTGGCTCTCTAGCCTGGAAGGCGTCATGGAGATGTGTACGTTATACGGGCCACCTGCTCAAGGGCCTCCTATCGTTACCCTCAATCCAACAACAACCGTATTCAGCACCAACACCACTGAATCTTACGTATAGTGGGTGGTGATCAAGTCGTTGAGCTTGTCCGACTCCGCGGCGAAAGTGCCGCGCAGCGTGTTGGCGTCATCGTCCGCCTCCTCAGCCCCGCCACCGCGAACGAGTACTTCTGAAGTCCGCGCCAATTTCTCTCGTCGACCAACGAATTGGCGAACTCACGCGCGATTAGGCAGGCAAGGAGTAGAGCCGACTTGCTCGCCATAGCGTATGAAACGCCGGGGGAATATGACTTTCGGTTGAGCGCATACGCCGCACGCCGCGATTGAAAAGCGCGGCCCGCAAACAACGGTCGGAGACGGCCAGAAAAGCTCGCTATTTGATCAGCCGATCCGCGCATAGACTGCGCGCTGGGGCGAGAGAGAAACGGGCATTTCCATCTCGAAGGCCTTGCTTCTCAATGCGACACCTTTTTTCAGAATCAAATTCTTCGCAATACGTTTCCCAATTACCGTAAATCCTCCAATAGTGCCCCCGGGGTGGAGAATTGCCACCACAATTTGCGTTATAGAGGGACACAAATGAAGCACTACTTGTGTGGTGTGTACACAGCTACAACCATTAATAAACGCCATTTCGACTACTTTGAAATGATAATCACCTAAGGAACGCAAAACAACTCCAATGGTGCCCCTGTGTAAAGAGGTTGAATGTATAGTACCCCGGGGGGCACTATTGGAGGACTTTACGGTATGGCGTTCACTCAACAAGGCCAGTGCGCGCTCGCTCGCGCGCATGCGCGGTCAAAGTGGATGGGACTCAAATCCTGCGAAACTGCCTACACGAGAGACTTGTTCCCGCTCGAAAGTTGCATCAGCAATTCATCGGTTTGATCAGCAAACTCTTTTCAATCAACAAGTTCGAATAACAAAGCCAAGTATTTTATGACACGAGCCGAACTACAGCCGACACTAGATACAACTACGAAAGAGTGAGTGGGCATCGCTCTCATTTAGGCGAATTCTCGAAGTCCGTCCGGGCGGCCAGCAACGACACGCACGCACATACAATGTGAATGTAACCGGGAAGCTGATCTACATAGACGTGGGGAGGGGGGGGGGGGGGGTGAGGGGGACCTCATGTGATAGGCGTCAAGCTTGGCGAGTGGGTCGGGTCAGCAAACACGTTGCGTACGCTCCTTGACTTTTCACTCAAAGAAGCGCGGTGGACACGTTACTACCGGAAATCCTCCAAAAGTGACCCTGTCTAACAATAGAACTCTCTCCTTTAATAGTGCCCCGTGAACGGAAAGCTTGAAATGCTAGCTAGCGACCGTCTTCCTCCCAAATACTGCCCCAGGGAGGGAAGGGAGAGGTTGGAAGTATACACCGCCCTGGCCACTATTGGTGGATTAATGGTACGTCGTATACGCGCGTACCACGGAGGTACAAGCAGCGTTCAAGAACCCGGGCGCATATCAGACTCTCTTCCATCAGTGGCTGGCCTCACTTGCCAAAACCCAATAAAAGCAACGCACTCAGTAACACGGCTGGTAGAATCCGGGGAAGGCGGCCTGCTCGACGCACAGCAGGTCCAGCAGGTAGTGGGCCGCGCCGGCCAGGCCCTCATAAAGAGAGTGGGGTCGATCGGGGTGGGCCATGCCGCGCCGACGCGCGTCGAAGCCGCAGATCCACTGGCCGACGCGCAGCGCCCGGTACAACTGCTGGGGCTCGCGCGTGGCCCGGTAGAGGTGCAGAAACGCGTAGCCGCTGCCCGCGGCGCCGTGGCACACGCCGTAGCCCTTGCGGAGGAAGCCGCGCTCCCACACCACCTATTGTATGTACACGGGTAAACGCACAACGGACTGGAGTAAAGCTGCGCCAAAGTACTCAAAACGGGGTCTAAATAGCGCGATTTTGATTTTGGTTTTATAGTCAAGGGTGGAGGACAATTACGGGTATGGTCACGTTTGTCAGTCCGGGAAAGTTCTGAGTGGGGAAAGTGAAAGTAGCACATTATTAAAAAAACACATTGGACGCACCTCCCCGCACTGTCTGGCCATCGTCAGGTACTTGTCGTCCTTATAGACCTGGTGCGCTCGCAGCCAGAGATGGACGAATCCGGGAGCGCCATGGCACCAGTGCACCAGCCTGTCCCTGCCCACGCCCAGCCGTTCGTCGAACGACGACGCGAAGTTGCCACTGGGGTACTGGAAGCGCTGAAGGGTAACCGCGATTCGACCCTTTCTAGCCGAACCGGAAAAAGGCGCAAGAAATCTTACCTGACAGAAAGTCGATGGACTGCCGCAGCTCCCCCTGGAGAACCGTCTCGTGCTTGACCCACTCGAGCAGGGTGAAATAGATGCCGCAGAGGCCGTGCGCCGCGCCCAGGTAGTTCGTGTCGTGCCACTCGTACATCAGCGGCGGCGGAGGGCTCTTCGCGCGCTTCTCGGCGGCGGCGAGTCGCGCCGACAGCCGCCGTCCCGACGCCAACATC
>JASAMY010003426.1:0-29219 GCA_030248085.1 Paralinhomoeus sp. GSCO2_6 | reverse complement strand
TCGTTCCGAATAGCGCGATGCGCTGGAGTTGATTTGCGCTGAAGAAACCGAAGCGTGAGCTTTGTTTTAGCAGCAGCATCCATCCGCGTAGCGTGGGATCACGGTGCTTGTGCGCCAATCTCGCAGCCATTGCTTGTGCGCCTTTGCTGGTTAAGGGACTAACTTGAGATACGAGAGGGAGGTATTGCAAAGCGTTACTGTAGCGACGCTTTTGCCATTCTCCACCCAGGCATTCACCCCTGTGGTTCGAGAGATTTATTGCATTGTAAACGCGGCGTGGCGTGGGCTGGTGCACCCCCAAACCAAGACGAGCGACGCCCAGCTCGCCCGACCGACCCTCGTGCCCTGACGTCAGAACCGGACAGAAAGAACACAGCCGACGCTGCACACACATACGCACCGGCACGCACACATACCGTAAACCCTATAATTACTCCCCCCCCCCCCTATTTAGCCATCCCCAATAGTTGCGCACCCAATTCTTTTAAAAAAAATGGTAGTCGATATTTTTTAATTAAATTTTTTTTTGCCGCGCTAGCGCTCCGCGTACGCTTTCCTTGGGACTTACCAAGGCAGCGTTTACTGCATGTCCTCGACTTTCCTTTGCGGCCTCTTTCCTGCTAGTGCTCCCCCCTACCTTTTGGTTGCTCGTTGTTGTTTGCGTGACTTTAGGCGCGAACGTTTTGAAAAGTTTTGGGAAGTAGAATTTTAGAATACCGTAAATCCTCCAATAGTGCCCCCGGGGCACGATTTTTTCAACCTCTCCTTACCCGGGGGCACTATTGGAAGGGGGGCACTATTGGAGGGGGGGGGCCACTTCTATTATTTTAACCTAAAATTTTTGAATGGTAATGCTAGTTTCGCTGTCAAAATTGCCGATTTTTCGGCGATTTTGATCACTTTTGCCGCATTTAATGATTGATTCACCGCTAACAAATTCTGCCTAAACGTACTATTACTGGTTAGTAGTAGTGTGTATACACGATATAAATGTACCTACCACTATATTTTTGCCCATAAAAGGCACATGGCACAACATACCCCTTACCCCCGGGGGCACTATTGGAAGGGGCTCATCATATTTCAACCTTGCCGTACCCGGGCACCATTGGGAGGGGGGCACTATTAGGGTGGGGGGGGTCGTATTGGAAGATTTACGGTAGGCGCTAAGCGGGGAGGAGTTGGACTAGCAGTTCAAGGAGCTCTATGATCCTTACACTCGCGACCCTGCTCACGACTGGAAGTTTTTAAAAAATCACGTGTGTCGAAAAGACTTCATAGCTACAAGTTTGAGTTTAGGTTAGGCCTCGGTTTAGGTGTGGGGTCAGAAGGCGCGCCGTGCCACGACGTAATCATATTACGGGTATTGATTAAGGTAATGAATCGGGGCCCTGGTCTATTCTGCAAATGTACGTGCAGTCTGGAATCGGGATTACTGATTTTTGTATTACGGTAACAGAAATTTGTTGTGTTAATGGGGGAGAGTATACACAACAGGCACTTCAGGTATAATTTAAGGAGCTGTTCTACAAAGACAATCTACATTACCATACCGAAACTTATCATTTACCTGTCCTTCGAAAATCAGTAATCAGCAGCAATGAGATACATACCACACCACACCAAGAATCCAGTTGCACTTATGGTTTTCAGTTCAGCGTGCAACGTGCGTGGGGCAGTGGTGTGTGTCACTTTTAGCTGGGCAACAGCGATGTCGCTAGAATGACTGTTGTCCGAAGTGAAATATGCCAAAATAGCTCACGCTAAAAACGCCGAATATGTGACAAGCAAATTGATTGTTCATACCATTGTTATTTGTCATTTGCTTATTCGCCAACATACGCACGCACCCCACACATACAGCGAAGTCCGACACACGGCGCGCGACAAAGTGTGTACATCGAATACAAAGAAGGAGACCGAATACACGAAGGAAATCCGGACTAGATGCGTAACGAAACAGCAACGCGGTATATCATATTGTTGACACAAACAAACAAACCAACGCGGATGAGCACACACACAGTACTAAGAACATGCCGTAAAACCCAGAATTAGCCTCCCTATAATTAGCCTCTCTCCCCTATAATTATATGCTGTATGCTCTCACACAATCTGTTTTTTTAAAAGTGGTACTCCACGTCAACTGCAATGCGGTTATGCAATCGCTTTTCAAAGTGGACTTCAGCAATGCGCGAATACCATATTTTTTCTTTCAAAGCTCAACTTCTGTTTTAAACCGGAAGTCACATATTCCCCTTTTTTGCAGCTGCCTGCAAATTTCTACTTAATACAGTGTTTTGTCGTATTGATATGTACAAAATGTGCACCACGCGTTCACTGATTTCGTGTGCCAACAAGGGGCACGCAAACCAGGGGCGTGAGTTTCCCTACCGCCTGGTTTTTTGAAGTGGGGGGGGGGGGGGCCGTACCAGACCATTCTGGGGTAAACAAATTTAAAGGAAAAGGGAAAGTGTGTCATAAGGAAAAAAGTGTACCTAAATAATGGCTAAATAGGCACTTCCTGAATCCTGACTATGGCGTGAGTGTCGTAGCCGAAACGTCTTATTATATACAAAATGTGTACAGTGTACAGGTACAAAACTGCAGAATTTCTTTACAAACACCTTCCTTCCTGGGCAACGTCTCGGACACCAAGGACGGGCTGCAACTCCTTAAGTGACAGAATCAGGCAGGGCTGAACACCAGCGAGTGGTGCGTGAGCACGCTCGTTACCCAAAGCCTGACCACGAGGACGCCACCACCATCAGCATGCTCGTTGAGGACGCGTCCTACGCGGCCCTCTGCGCGGCCAAGATGGTGGTCAACTACGGCGTGCGTGAGTGCGTGCGTGCGTGCGTGCATGCGAGAGTGTGGGCATGCGTGCGTCCGTCAGTGTGTGCGTGCCTGCGCGCGTACGTGCGTGCGAGAGTACGTGCATGCGAGAGTGCGTGCGTGCGTTTGTGTGTGCGTGCGATAGTGCGGACGTGCGTGTGTGCGTGCGTGCGTGCATGCGCGCCTTGTGAGGTTGCACATGAGAGTGCACACCTCGTGATCACCTTGTGATCAGCTTACAGCATTACATAATATGTAGACACCAACAACACACACCGACACTACACCGCAACTACACCGACATTGCGATTTTGTACCTTTTTGCAGTGGCGTAGCCAGGATTTTGATTTGGGGGGGGGGGGGGAACTGCTGTTTGTGTCTAATTGGGAATTGTCGTAAGGGTAAAAAATGGAAATAATTTGGAAAAAATCGGGTCTCTGAAAATTTTGGGAGGGGCAAACGCCCCCCTGCCCCCTCCCTGGCTACGCCACTGCCTTTTTGTAATGTAAGTACCCGTTTGTATAGGTATTAAGGAAAATTTTGCAGGTGGCTGCAAAAAAAGGGAGAATATGTGACGCTCCTTTAGGCCCAGTTTGAAAAAACGCGGTATTAAAAGTAGCCACTTCATCAGATGATCAACTTCAGTTTGGACAAACCGTGTATAATCGAACCAAGCGCAGCAACACGTCACATATTCGGCGTTTGTTGTGCTCGCTTGGATCACTGGAAAGGCAGTCCAGGCTGCATGAGGACCGAGGCCTTTCATTCCTTGGACTCAGAGACGAGAGCGGGCCTTATCCTTGACTGGACGTCTACAGATGGCAGTTCCGTCCGTCCATAGGCACAGGCTAACAGAAGCGGAACAAAGATGAACGAGAATCGAAGATTGAATGTAGGGCATACAATGTACTTGGTACTCAAGATCGTGAATTGATGGTGCATATCACTTACTGTAAGGGCAAGCCACATATTAAAAATTTAAGATGGGCAGGGTAGCGAAATTATTTATGCAGAATCTTTGGCTGTGTGCCATGTCCATCCATACGATGCCTAATGAATCGTCAGAGAATGCGCATCGTCAGAGAGATGAAAGAGTTTGTGAGGGTGGATTGATAGTGGTAGTGTTGTGGCTGTGTGCGATGGCTCGCACAACAAACGCCGAATATGTGACGTGTTGCTGCGCTTGGTTCGATTATACACGGTTTGTCCAAACTGAAGTTGATCATCTGATGAAGTGGCTACTTTTAATACCGCGTTTTTTCAAACTGGGCCTAAAGGAGCGTCACATACCTATTCTCCTTTTTTTGCAGCCACCTGCAAAATTTTCCTTAATACAGTGTTTTTTCGTAAAAGAAAGATTAATCAAAAACTCACGCACGCACACACATACAAACCCACAGCAGCAGACCAGAACGGACGCATGCTCAGTGTTGCACCATAAAGCTTATGAAAAGCGTGTACCACTGTACACATTGTGCGTGCGTGCGTGCGTGCGTGTGTGCGTGCGTGCGTGCGTGCGTGCGTGCGTGCGTGCGTGCGTGCGTGCGCGCGCGTGCGTGCGGGTGTGCAGATGTGTCATTTTCATGTATCAGGGGCTGTAGCGAGCATTCGTCTATAAATATTTTTTCTAGCCCAAAAAATTACCAAAATTCTGGTAAAAGAACCTAGAAAAGAGACAAAAAATGTGGAATGGACTGGAGACACTGCAGTAAAGCAACGCTGATGGGTTTTCCAAGGGGACACGTGCAAAGGCAGAGGCAGGCGTTACTGGGATTCGAACCAGCGACCTCTTGATTTAGGGAACATGGTAAAAAGAAAAATGTGCCCAGTAAACCATAGCTGTCATGTAGCAAGAGTCCCTCCGGCGATTTCATTTTTTGATGTGGAGCATAGATGCCTGCGAGGTTTCCGTCCAATTGATGCAGGCGCGAATGGGCGACGAACAAAGAAGCTTGTTATGTAGAGTGGGTCCTGCCATCTCCAAAAACTTCTCGGGAATGCACAAGCGTATGGAAGCGTGTTATGACTTAATCGATTCCCCCTTTGAATGCGCTTCTTTTGAGCTATCACGCGCCAGAATTCGTTCAGGAAATGAAAAATAATGCACGATCATAGTTCCAAATTTTGCCCAAAATGGGGGTGCGCCAAGAGGGTCGAGCTGCGAAACATGGAAATCGGAGCGCTCCCATTCTCGAAAGTGACCTATTCCAGGTCCAGACGAGTAACTTTCATCATTACAGCACAGCTGTATGACAAACGGTTGAAGCGCCTATAGCTGACAAACTTTTGGGACAAAACACCCAAAAAATGGCATTTCAAAGGGGGCCGACCGAGACATGGGCATAGGAGCGCTGCCATTTGTCGAAAGCAACCTATTCCAGGTCCGGACGATTAACTTTCGTCATTGCAGAACAGCTCTGCCACAAACGGTTGAAGCGCCTATAGCTGACAAAGTTTTTTTGGTCGAAATTTGCGAAATTTTGGTTGCCAATATCTCATTATGTGGTGAGAATTTCAAATGTCATGCAAGCGTCTTAGACTTTCTTTGTAAAGCTGTTTACGGAAATCAAATAACATTTGGGGGTTTACTCGGCTTTTTTTCGACTTTTACTCTTGTCGCATTTTGGCCAAAAAAAACGACTATGTTCCAAAAAATTACTAAATCGGCCTTAACTCTAGATCCGTAGCACCTAGATAAATTTTTCTTGCGGTCACAAAGTTGCCATCATATACCGCGTGCTCACGCCAAGTTTTGTCCCAATCGACTGAGGCGTTCCAGAGCGGCGCCCCAAAAAGTGTGTGCAGAACAGGAAAAAAAAAACACCACTTTTTCGGAACATTTTCGGAAGTTTCGTGTTAATACGCTCGAGTACCGAAACGCGGGACGGCTTATTCGATTCCGGTCTAGAAGGCGGTTCTTTTGAGCTATCATTCGCCACAGTCCGTTCAGGCAATCAAGAGTGATGAGCGACTGAAAATTCAAAAAGCCGCATTGCAGAAGTCGTCACATATTAGGGTTGTACGCTGCCGCGTACACCCTGATTTGGAGCTGGAACAGCGAGTCGACGATGGAGTGACATGCTGTGACACGCAAATGTCTGAACTGGAACAAAAAAACTGCCAGTATCTCCATGCACAGTATCCACCCATGCGCAAAAAAAGCACAGTAATGGATCCCGCTGCACTCACATGTGAGTGCGCGTACGGGCACGCTGCCAAGGAATACGGTCTCATTTGCAAATTGGGCATCGGTATCTGTCGCCATTGGCATGAGTGGCTTGTTCTTTCGTTGCCGTAGGGACATTGCGTGGTGGTGATCGTGTTTACTGCCTGTCAAATAATCCGATTCCATTGTTCCATTATTCCGCCAAAAATAGGCGCCTCTATTGTAAAGAGTAAAGAGACCTGTGCAGCAGTTCTTTATTCGCCAAGTGATTCGTGTTTTGTCACATCTGCAGCGATTCATCACGTCCCCATTCAAGACACGCTTTGCTTATATGCACGCAGCATACGTCCGGTAGTGCATTGTGTTCGTGTATCGAAAGTAGCGAAGAACAGAGACCATGCGGGCTTTGATTCTACTGCCACTGGTGTGCGGCCTGTCGCTCGGCTTCGGCGTGTCGGACGAAGGACTGAGCGCGCTGGCTGCGAGACTGGAGGCCATTGAGCTCCAGTTGGACCAACTTCAAGGCAGACCTTGCCAGCATTGGTCGTTGTTCCTGGGCATTGCAGCAGCTGTGTTCACTTTCAGGTCGGCCAGGCATGCCTGGCCAGGGCGGAGAACCGGGACTGCCAGGAGAGAAGGGCGAACCAGGCCCTCCAGGCCCCATGGGACCTCCTGGGCACCCCGGGATGCCAGGTGCAGCTTGAAAAACTAAAATCAGATTAAAAAATTTGAAGAATTTAAGGCTGAGTAGAACGTGGAACAGACGTTTTGTTTTGTTGTAGGGCTGAGGGGCCCTCCAGGAGAGTCGGGTTGACGCGATTCATGCGGTGGCAAGAGCAACAACTGATGCTAGGAAATGGTGATATAGGTACGCTTGGTGATATAATGGTGTGGTCGCTGCATCGCTTGGGCAGTACTCGCTCGCTGAATAATCACGCGCCATTGAATCATTAGGTTGTCCCAGGCCTGTAACAGAGGACAAATCGCGTCCACTGCACATAATACAACACTCTGAGTGCATGCGCGCTCTCTCATGCGCAGTGCACGCTGTGCTCACGCCACCCTGCATGGTACCTACCCATACCTACGTGTGATTCTTTGAGCGTAAAGCAAGGACGCTCTTTTTTTGGAGGTTGGTTCGCCGTCTACTGTGCACCCGCCGGGCGTGACCTGGCGGAACAGTGTTTCGCATAGATCCAATTTCAAGTTATAAACAAGCTTGCTGCCTCTGGCGAACGAAGCCGAATCCATCGTTGTTGGCCGCAGTGTGACTTTGCGCATCGGTCCACACGCAGAGTATAGCCAATTGTGCAAGTTCCTCGAAACGAGACTGGCAAGGACAAAATGAAGGCTCTGGCTCTACTCCCACTGCTATGTGCTGTTGCACTAGCGACAATCGATGAAGACCTGACCCTGAGCGAGTTGGCCGAGAGAGTTGCCGGACTGAAGGAGCAGCTGGACAATCTTCAAGGTGAGTTAATGGAAGAATTTAGGAACATACCTATGCTATTTTTTATATTTTGCCAAGAAACGCGCCTGCTGATGGACCGCATCAATGTATAGTATTCAAAGTGTGTGCGCAAGAGACAGCGCCGAGTGCACATAATATGTAGATCGCTCGAGTAAAAAACAATAGCAACTGCCATACCCGCTTTTCGAGAATTCATGCATGCAGTATGCGAGCATGCAGTATGCAAAGTGTTGTTCGAATTTATAGGTTTGTCGGGCCCACCCGGTGAAGAAGGTGATCAAGGACTGCCAGGGCTGACGGGACCACCCGGTGAACTAGGGCCCATAGGCTTCCCGGGTTTGCACCACTTTGCCATTTTAGCACTCACAGTCAATGAGACAACGTAACTTCTGTCTGCTTGCAGAATAAGAAAGCTACTCGTTTCTAGGCAACCAGGAACAGCTTGAAACCAAAACCAGAACTGCAGTGCCCAGTGTAGTACATGGTACAGTGTGCATAGCGCTATGCACATGGAATACCTAACATTGTGCTGTACAAGGTTAGTACACTGTACAATTTCTGCAGTGCACTGCATGTGCAGTACACTATCCAATTTTTACAGCTCACCACGAAACCACCATATCTACCGTAGAACGCGCAATCGCGTTAATTAAGGTGAGCCTGGTATTCCGGGACCCTTTGGGGAGCCAGGTCGTCCAGGCCCAATGGGAGAACCAGGAGCTAAAGGGCCTCCAGGAATTCCAGGTCATTCAATGCTTTACACTCACTGTTCTGTTTGAAATTTCGAATCGACGCAATACAGTAACTAACGTAGTCAGAAGACACTGCGTAGCTTTGTTCAAACAATCTTATCATAAGTGTGCAGAAGTCTGCACAAAATTGCAAATAGCGGTATATGGCAGACGGCAGAGTACATTAACTGCATGCATCGTCAACGGATCATGTATGGGGCATGATGAGTGCAACAATGACAAGTTTGTAGATGCATTCTGCATAGGTATCCAAGTAGGTACTGTAAGAGGAAGTTCAAGCGGGGTTCGTTCTCGTCGCAGGGCCGAAGGGACCGAAAGGGGATTCGTGAAAACGCTGAAGCGATTGTTGTAAGATCCCAAGAGAAGCCAGATCAATAGACATTGTGGCGACACGCTGTCACCTTTTGAATCATGCCCGTCCTGCACCTTTTTGTACCGTTTTGTTCTGCACGCCCTTACTGAAACAGAGCACGTGCAGAATCCTCACGTCAACTTACATACATACATACCGAAAACCTCATACCTAGTCCCCGGGGGCTACTTGTTTCGTTCGAGCTCTAGGAGGGTGTATAATTATAGGGGGCCTTATTATAGGGGGGTGGGCTAATTATAGGATTTACGGTACTTGCTGACAGCGCCCTGAATTGAATAAAACGACGCCACCTTGATGAGAGCGTTGGAGATCGGCTCTGGGTCTGGCTGGCCTCCTAGCCTCTCCAATTATTGGCACTCCTAATGGGGCGGGGTGGATTCTCAAAAAAGGTACGAGTCCAAATCGGAATTTTTGTTGCTGAAGTGGCGTGAAAAACGAGCACCTATACCTGTTTCTTAATTTCTTACTGAAATACTGTACCTCAACATTTGAAATAGACAGGGCGGGCCGCGGGCGGTGTCTAATGTTGGCTTCTGTGGATATTACTTCCCGTGAGCCCCGCAATTAGCCACTTTCTATAATTAGCCTACCTCTTATGGCCCGGATAAAACAACTAGCCCCAAGAGCTAAGTATAGGGTTAATGTGAGATTCTTTCAGAAATCTGTCGTGGCATGCTAATTTTGGACACTCAAACCTCTTGGCGGTGCAGCATCGCTCGACATACAAGGTACCTACTCAAAGTAATGTTCCTCATATTGATTGGGTTGCGCGCACGCGCCTATCACTTGCGTGCTGATGCTGTTCAGAGTGCGCTCGCTTTGCTTGCAGTAATGGAATCATTCTTCTGTAGAAAATCGCCCACAGTAGGAGACTGGCCGAAATGACTGCCGCCAGTCCCACGAGAATCGGTCTCGGTCCCAGCGCCTCCAGGACAAATCTAGGCAATTTACGCGTCTAAACCGCGCACGATCAGAAATATCCATACGAATAATTGCAATGAATTGTGCGCGTCTACTACAGTAGTTACAAATGTTGGCCTGCACGTGCCCGGTCGCCTTGACTCTTTTAAATTGCAACCCTCATAGATAGTGCCCCCTGGCTGTCCTCTCTTTTTGATCACATCACCCCTAGAAACGACTTCGTGTGCATTGGCCCTGGTAGAATGGTAAAACACTGAGCTACAGTAGTCACCCGAATAAGAGCGGCGAGACGATCTTGACGAGGGCACCGAGCTGCAGTTGGCAGGCCTGGACGGCCGCCTGCGGCCTGGGACCGATCACCTTGGTGAGGAGGCTGTTCACCGCCACTCCGGCCATCACGAACGAAGGCGCAGACGTCGCCAGCGCCGCCAGGAAGAGCCAGTCCGGCGGTCGGGTCATTCCCGCGCACCTGAGGCGTCTCTCGGACTCATAACAAGCACGAGCGCACCTGTGGCTGGAGGCGGAGGTCACTACCGCCAGGACGACGTTCAACACCCCCCCCCCCCCACCCCCACCAGCACCAGAATTTGTCGAATTCACGAAGTTCACAAGTTGGCGTAAAATATTGTTACTCCAGAAAACATGACTTGGTAAAGTGTGCTCCATTGTGGGTTGTGAACCATAACCAGCCCCCTCTTTGGCTCCAGCGCCACACCTCTTTCAAAAGGCCATTCCCTTCCATTGGTCGTGACCGAGTTTTACAGCTACACAATGCCCCAGAGCCTCAAGAAGACGCGCCCACCAGCTGTGCTCGTTGGCGTCGCAAAAGCTGGAGTCGACGGGCGGCCAGAAGGGAAACGGGTAGAAGAACACGTATTGTATGGCGTGACCGATAAAACCGATTGCAATGAAAAGGCGCTCCTGGAATCTGCAAATTGGGCTCCCGGAATTTGCTCCTGGAAACTGGTGCACGAGTAGCGAGCGGCTCAGTGGTCTTTCTTGCTCGGGGGCTCGATTCCCACCTGTACCAGAGTGAACAAATCGCCTAGGGCAAGGGATGCACGCTCTCATTGGCTGGGCTGTCACGATTGGCCGTGCTTGCTGGTCAGAAAAATTTGCATGAGCATGGTGCGACGCGCCTCAAAGCCTCTCGCGGGATACAGAACTCGCGTTGCAACACTCTCCGCGCTTTCAAAAATACTGTGTTTTTTTCTTGAAGAAAAAAGTGAGTCCTTTTTTACGAACTTGCCGCCGACGACGAAGTAGAGAACGAGAAAGAGAACGTCCAAGAAGCCGTAGAGGCTGAACGCCAAGCTCAGAAAGCTGGTCGACTCAATGGTGTTCATCCCCAACACCAGCATCGTGTACGGTGAGAGCACCCTGCAGTTGGGACGCGCAATTCGGACACACACGACAGCACGCACGCACGCACTGACACGTCGCTTATGATGTTCTCTAGCATCTCGAGGCAGTAGAACCAGACCAACAGGGCAACCGCCAGTTTGTCATAAGATGGAGGCGGTACAGCTGACGACCGGGCTAAAGCGCTCCGTGCGACGTTTACGGAACGGAACGCGCATTGGGATCGAACAGTGGGGGGATCCAGGAGGAGGGAAAAGGGGGAATTCACCCTCTCGAAAACGGAAATCTAGAGCGGGAAAAGGGATAGGTGGTGGGAGAAGAAACGCCAAAAACAGCACAGTTTTTCGTCATTTCTTCGTTTGTATTTATACGTTGTCACAAATAGACAGATTTGGTGCCCGAACCACTGTCAAACTGTCCCCAGCATCCAAAAAGTTCAACAGGGTCCTCTCTTCTGCAAAATCCCTCCACCCCTTTCTGGATCCCTGAGATCGTACGAAACCTTTCGCCGTATGCCCGGCACCGTCATCCTCTAGTAGACGTTCTCGCTCGCCGGCGTCCGCCTCGCGGAGCCAGACCGCGACGGCGACCGCGCAACCGACGCTCGCCAGGGCCAGCGTCCACGCGATCGCCGTGAGCGCGTTGAGGAACCGCAGCGACGGTGGGTAGCGGAGCTGCGAGAACACCCACTGCAGGCCTGGGTGAGCGCGAGACGCTGGGGCGCGTCAACTGACGCTGATGAGCAGGCACTCAACCCACCGGGTCCAACGAGCAGCGCGACGCTGATGCCGCCGTACGCGAGGGCGGCCGCCTGCCCGCGATCGGCCAACACCGATGCCGAGGCGACGAACGCGTTGATCACGGCCTCGCCGCCTGCGGGTCAAACCCTGTCAGCGTCAGCAGCTCGCGCAGTCGCGTCTCACCCAGTCCAAACCCGGTGACCAGCCGAGACGCGAGCACGGCCCACTTGCGCCAGTCGAGCGGCAACGCCAGCGGCAGCACGTAAAGAGCGTCGCTGACCGCCAGTGTCAGAAGAGAGCCAATCATTAGAGGCCTAAAACCGTTGTTGCAAACTGAGATTGTACCTTTAGAGAGCGAGGTCGTCGTCCCAGCGCTGAGACAGTTGGACGCTGGCCGATTGGGCGCTGCCGATTGGACGCAGCAATTTGGGCGCCAGGGGCGCTTGGCGCTCCCCCACCGGTCAATCATGTGCGACCAGAGAGGGGACCCCGCGATCATACAGGTTTAGAAGCGGCCCACACACACACACACACACACACACACACACACACACACACACACACACACACACACACACACACACACACACACACACTCACACACACACACACACTCACGCACACACACACACACTCACACACGCACGCACGCTCGCACTCACACACACACACACACACACACAAAGAAACAAACTTTGCCGACGA
This sequence comes from Paralinhomoeus sp. GSCO2_6, assembly GCA_030248085.1. Lineage (NCBI taxonomy): Eukaryota > Metazoa > Nematoda > Chromadorea > Monhysterida > Linhomoeidae > Paralinhomoeus > Paralinhomoeus sp. GSCO2_6. Next base: position 16,894 of record JASAMY010003426.1, on the reverse strand, counting down.
GGGTCCCTTGGAGAGGCGCCGCACGAGCGCGGCGCCCGCGATGGTGCCGACGCTGGTGAAGGCCAGCACGAGACCCAGAAAGGACTCGGTCGTGCGACTGTCCAGCTGCAGCACGGCAACGCGCAGCGTATGGCCTAGTGGTAGAGAATCGGCTTCTTGCGCGCACGGTTCTGGGTTCGATTCTTGATCGATCCACTATATCGGAGACTTTCCTTTCGATGGATTTTCTCGCGCCGTCGCTGCCCTAGACTACAGACAGCGCTCTTCCGAATGTCCTTGGCTAGTTATGCGGCTCTAGACGGGAAGACGTCATGGAGATGGGTATGCTACATGAGACATTGGCGGCCTCCTAGCGTTGCCCCTAATTCAACAACGACATCCAAATGCGGTGCCGACGCGCAGGAGACGGACAGGGCATCGCACCGACTGCATGTAGGGCCAGAGGGAGGACATGACGCCCAGCACGTGCGTGTGCAGCACCAGACCGACCACCGACATCAAGATGATGGAGCGCCAGTCCGAACTGGACCCGCCGCCGACGCTGCAATGTCCAGTCGCGACGAGTCGTTGCAGCGTGAACACCTAGTCCCATAGTATCAATACGTTGCGCGAGCGTCCACACGGTAATTTCAATTCGGAAGTCTGTGACGCGTCAAAAATTCTGGCAGATTTTTGCAGATGCAACAATAATCAGCTGCATGAGTTTAGCCATATCCTAAAGATGGCAACAGCATTCACAGCAAAAAAGAACTTGCAAAACACAAAACAACCCCCTTCGTTGTTTTCCTTGCTAATGAGCGCGCCTGGCGGGGAACTCAAGGTTACGACGAAACATCATACGCGCCGGGACGCTAATTGGAGATTGGGGTATGTACCTGACATACCATGCAACAGAAATTCCACCTGGCACTCAACAACGCCTTTTCTTCCGCCTCCTGTTGTCTACTGCGCATCCCTAGCTCGGCCGTGGATGTCGAAAAGCCCGGAGTACAGCTGCAGTACGTGTTTCTCTCAACAGCGCCACTGTTCGAGCTGAATTGAGCGCAAACTCAATGGGTGGTGATTTCTGTGGGATGACGCCTGTACGCCCGCGCTTCTGCTTACCGTCAATCAGCCAAGTTAGCCCCCTGGGTGGCTGTGCAATATCGGACGACCGTATTGTAGAGTGGAGGGGGATAGGTTGTGGACACCATGAGGCTGCCGTGGTCGTCGCACGACAAACGCTATGCATGCATCCTGGCACTGACTACCCACACGTCGCACCAAACTACTCGACACGTGCACGCAGACACAGTACACACGCGTACGTAACGCAAACGCTACAAGCTCCTGCCACAAACAACGCCGTCACAGCGCGCGCGCGACACAGAGCGGCAAGTGCGAGCGTAACCGCTACAGCAGCCGTAGTCAGTTGACCTCTCTCTAACCAACTGCAGCGGGCCGCACCGGGCGCACTGGAGTGACATGTACATAGAGCGCGACTCGATGGTGTAATCTCAGCACTGACGTACATACAGGGCGCGGGTTTCGATCGACGGGGCGAGTCAATTTTTATTGTCGTTCTTGGACTGGGGCAACGCTACTAGGCTTCCTTCAATGGCCGTCACAGAGCATCCTACCCAACTTCATGAGTCAATTCATACCGTAAACCATTTAATTGCCCTCCCCCCTCATAATTAGCCCAACTCCTACAGTTATATAGCCCATCCTCCTAAAGCTCGAATGAAACAATGAGCCACCAGGGGCTAATTATGAGGTTTACGGTATCTCGGAACGGAACCACAGATTCAATGCCGCCTCCACGTCCTCTCCAGGATTTCAAAATGATTCTGGGTCGCTCTGTGGGCGGCGCCGTGTTCCTCGTCGTCGCGCCGTCTGCTGCTGGCGACGCAGCAGGGCGGCAGGAACTTGCTCGCCACGAACTCCTTCGAGTGCCAGACGCAAATGATTGGGAAAACGAGTCCGTACGAGCCGACGACGGCGCCGATTGCGTAGTTGATGGTCTGGACGAAGATCTCCTCGCTCAGAGGGCCGCCGCGAGCTCGATGGCTGTGGAGCACCATGAGACCGGGCGCCAGCAGCCAGCAGAAGCAGTGCGCGACCATGAGCTTGACGATCAGCTGCAGCAGACCGAGAACGCTGCAGTCCTTACGCGCAGAGCTCCGTCAACACACGCACCTTGCAGGTCCTGATGTTCTCGTTGAGCTGGTAGCGCCGACTGAGCGTGCCTCCCTGGTCGGGGAACGCGTCCTGGGCGGCGACCTGGACTCGCTCGCGGGCGCGCAGCTTTGCGTTGCGCGCCAGCGCCGCCCCCAGCGCCACCGTCACCGACGCCTCGATGACGAAGCTGACCGGCAGGAGGAGGGCCGTCGTCGCCGACAGCGTCGCCACGCCGAACACCGAGCAGTGGAGCACCGCCACTCGCTGGGCGGTCGCCGACACGGCGTTTGCCACGTCCCAGAGCGGGAAGCCAACTGACGGGGCCCACTGAATTCCATTCCGTAGACCTGCTGGTCGGCAAGGATTGGGGAGGGGGTGGTTGCCTGCAGCGCGAGGCAGAGAGCGATGACGAGCGCCGAGCTCTTGTGCTCGTACGTCTTGTAGTAGAGCGTGGCGAGCAGGCGCTCGACGCCGAGGCTGACGACGCCGTAGACGAGACTCAGGCCGGCCGAGCCGACGACGCTGACGAGGACGGCGCACGCGGCGCCGTCCACCGCGTACCAGTCGGCGCAGCTCAGCAGCCCCACGCCCTTGGCCACGTTCAGCAGCAGGTGGAGGCTGGCGGCGCACGAGAGGTAGACGTTGGACACGCACACGCTAGAGGACGACCGGCTACATGTACCACCGGCCAAACGGCTAACGGAAAAGTACCTGTTGTTGTTGTTGTTGTTGTTGAATTACATAGGAGGAACGCTAGGAGGCCGTCAGTGGCCCATAATTATTTACATAGCCTACATTAGGTACTCGCTTCCATGACGCCTTCCCGTCTAGAGCCGCATAGTTAGCCAAAGACTTTGGGAAGAACGCCATCTGTAATCTTAGGGCAGCGACGGTACGAGACCATCCATTGAAAGGGGAAGTCCTCGACCTAGTGTATCCATCAAGAATCGAACCCGGAACTGTGCGTGCAAGAGGCCGATTCTCTACCTCTACGCTATACGCTGCCAAAAACAGAACCTGGCAAACACGGCCTGGCTGTGCACGTGCAGCACCGTCCTGGCGCAGAACATCCACAGGAGAAGCAGGTTGCTGACGACGCTCAGGGCGTGGAGCAGGATCAGCAGCACCTCACTCGCGAGGATGCCCGAATCGCCGTGCAGCGACCGGAAGTCATCGCAAAACTCTCCGGACGCGTTGTAGTCGTAAGAAACCATGGCCGTTGCTCTGCTCCAGAATGCAGGAACACAAGTCACCCTGGGAACGCAAAGTCGTGGGATGTTTGCACAGAGTGCAGATTCCAATCTAAACTGGGACGGTGGCTGCTCTGCCGAGAAAGATGGAATGAAGGAGGAATAGACAACGAAAAGCGGAACCGACTAATGGGTGCTCTTTGCAAAGTAGTGCACCCAGCTCGAAGAAGTGCATGACCGGTAAAGAGCGAAGCGCCGCTGCAGCGAGGGGAGAAGCGAGTCACAACCGTGATTGTTCAATTAGAACCTCTCAAGCCTGATTTTTAACTGGGACACACACACACACACACGGGCACGACACACACTCCCAATTGCAAACGGTTCACTGAACAGTCCACCGTCACGGGTTGAAACTGGCGTTTTGCGATTTGAAACATATTTGAAAGGCGTGCACCCGTTTCCGCCGTCCCCCTATCCACAGTCCCAGATTCCGCCGTCCCCTATTCCGCCGTCCCCGATTCCGCCGTTTCCCGTTTCCGCCGCGGCTTTTTTCCCCCGCATGAAGTCCGCCGAATTATAACTGTGGGACACAGACATGGACCATCGCACCTATATGTTTCAACGTTTCAAATAACTTTGGGCCAGCGTAAATCTTTGGCAAACGATTCTTGAGACAATCAAGCGGCCCATTTTGCGGACGATAGGGAGATTGGTTGCTACCTAGATCGATGAGTCCCTTAGATCGGCGTCGCCGGTTCGAGCCACCAGTCATGCGCACAGTTTGAGACGCGCAGCAAGCGCGGCCGTAGTAGTGTGTACTAATTAGGTATACGTTGCAGCGCCGCATCATGTTCGTCCGCCCATTTTGTTCTCTCGATAGAGTGGTTGTGAGTGGTGAGTAGCGATGTCACCAAAAATTAAAATTTAATTAATTAATGCATTCAAAATAATATTCTAAGTACACTAAAAAATATTTTTGGGCACCTGATCATTGAAACGTGTAGCGAAAAATCGGTTCATTAATGTCGTTCTTTTTGGAAGTTGAGCGCTTGCTGGATGCTCGATTCAGTATGAAAGTCGGAGGATATCTAAGATTTCATTTAAATCGATTCCGCCAGTGCAGAGCTATGCATTGACAAAAAGCGCGATAGAAGGGTGCTGCACCATTTCACTCATTGACCCAGCAGAGGTGCGATGGTCCATGTCCGTGTCCCACAGATATAATTCGTCGGACTTTAGGCGGCGGAAAAAAAGCCGCGGCGGAAACGGGAAACGGCGGAATTGGGGACGGCGGAATAGGGGACGGCGGAAATGGGGACGGCGGAAACGGGGACGGCGGAAACGGGTGCGAAACGCTCGACAGAGTGTCGGCCAAAGTCTAGCTGCTCGCATAGAGTTGGCATTATGCAAGTGCATGTACTCGCAAAGTCGCAACCAAGCCGCCCCCGCTTCGTCTGGGAGCTACCGTTTAGTAGCATTCTGCCCGCTGCACCCCTGCTGTTGCTGTCGTCGTTGCAATAAGCTCCCCTGAGGAAGGGGCGCTCGTACGCACGCTCCGCTCACCGTCTGGATCGCAATCACCGCCATACATGTAACCGAGTTTTTTGAAGTGGGAAGGGGGGTCGGACAAAGGCCATTCTGGGAAACGTGGGGGGTGACTGAGGGCACGCATATTTGAAGAGGGAGGCGGTTCCAGAAGGAAAAGATGTGCCTAAATAGTGTCTGAATAAGCATTTTTTGGTCAAAAATGCCTAAGTAAAAAATGCGTTGAAATAGTCTATAAATAGCGTCATTTGGCTGTTTTGGGGTTCAAAAACACTGAAAAAGACGAAAAGTACGCTACTTTTTTTTATAATTGCTGAAAAACAAGTTGAAAAACTTCAGGAAAATTCTGGGGGGGGGGGGGGCTGGGTAGAGGCAAAATTTTGGCTGCCCCCCCCCCAGTTACATGTATGCTCTCCATTGTCCTCGTTTATCGTCGCATGTCGTCGTTGCAGCAGACATACACGCACGTGTTCGCAAGTCCGCAGGGACCGCGCCCTTCGACGCCAATTGCTGTAGTAGTAACAGCCCCCCCCCTCCGGGTGGGGTGGAGATTACGGTACCAGGTGGGCCTTTCATTTTTTCCCGGGATACGGTAGTTCGTTTCGTTCAGGTGAGCCGAGGGGCCTCCCCCTACCCTGGTGAGGTGGGGGAGGGTGCTGTTGGGCGGCCGCCAGCGGCGGCCATCCCAACAGTAACCGCCGCAGCTGCGCTGCGCCAGCAGCCATCTCGCTGCGCCAGCAGCCGTCTGCAGAGTGCGATTGAGTTTCCCGCAAGTGTACTGTGCGTGTTTCTTGTCCTTCTTCGTGTGTCTCTGTTCTCTTCATTCAATATGCAGCCGCCAATTTTTTAGCGCCGCAATTCGTCGCGTAGTGGGGAATGGCCATCGTCGTCGCGTGCGCCCGCAACAGCAAGGAGTCATCGCGCCCGCAGGTAAGTTTTTCGTTGCCACGCCGCCGTGTCGATTCAGGAGGACGCGAGATGACGACGCAAGAGGACGAGACGACGCCGTCAAATTCGACATGCTGTCGACAGTTACGTGAGTGCGCGCGCGCGTGTTCGTTGGCGTCGCGCCCAACCGGCGGTACCAACCGCTCCCACCATCTATTGCAGTCTCGACATCCACTCTCGGCAGGCAAGCAACGCACCGTCGCCCCGTCGACAGGTCTCGTCGTGCGCAGGTGTCGCCACGCTTGTCTTGGAGTCGCGCATGTCGGTGTCGCCCGTCTGCTCGCCGCATGTCTGCGCCTGTCGGTGTCGCCTGTGCGCTCGCCACCTGTCTTGGAATCGCGCATGTCGGTGTCGCCCGTGCGCTCGCCGCCTGTCTTGGAATCGCGCATGTCGGTGTCGCCCGTCCACTCGCCACGCTTGTCTTGGAGTCGCGCCCGGTCGATGTCGGCAGCGTGCGTGCGTGTGCGTACAGTGTCCGACGGTCCAGAATGTTTGACGTCTGCGACACGCCGTCTCCGACCAGCGGTGTAAACCGCCCACACATTGCAGGTTTCGAACCGGTTTGGGTGGCCCTGAAGAGGGCCGTTGGGTTGGTAATGGGGGTGGGGGGGGATGAAGAGCGCTTCAGCTGTCGTCGAATTGCGGCGTCGGCGCCGGTGTCACGACGATCTTGGGCAGTGGTGGCAACCCTCGTCGCTGCAGCAGACTTGGACCATTGCGCCGCCGTCGCACTGGCAAACTTGGAAGGGAGGGCAGCTGGGGCGTCTTCATCGGCTCCGGATGCCAGAGGGCGGGTGTAGACTTGCTCTTCTGCAGCTTGGCCAGCATGTCGTGGGTGTCCTCGATTTTTAACTTTGCTCCCCTCCAAATTTCCGCGGTATATGTACTTATACTTTCATGGCAAACAGCCATGGTTGAGTACGAGGGCGGCTCTCACGTTGAATGCATTATCATGTATAGTCACTCCAACTTTCGGCACGTTCCCGTGCAACCAATCAGCGTTTGTGTTGCCTAGCGGGCGATAAAGAAAACTTGCATAGCGCCGCCTAGCGGGCGCAATGTGAAACATTAGTACCGCGGGCGCGTTGTATTGGGAAAATGTCCACTGGTGTTAACGCGGTGTGTCTTACACATTGCGTGTGCAGTCTGAATGCCTGTGTCAGCAACCAACATGTAGTACACTGGGGTTCATTCGCAAACGAAACGGCTAGGCGGAAAATGAAATGTCACGAATGCGCTTCCACTGATCGTGTGAATTAAATTCAATGGAGAACATCCTCTTGGCGGCTTCATCGGCGAATGCGTCGTCAGCTTGCATCTTGAGAATTGGATCGATGGACAGGAAGAGGATCGCGTCCGTCAGCAGCACTCGCTCGAACAGCGCCTTTCTCGCGAAGGACTTGTACAGGTCGCTGCGTGGAATCCGCTCGGCCACTCCTCTCACTAGGGCGCGCTCGTACTCGGCGTTGCCGCGGATGCAGACGTGACCGTTGTCCACATGGTAGCACCCAGCGCAGCAGCGACGGCGGGCCGAGTACAGGCAGTTGAAGCCCAGCTCGGTGAACGACGCCAAGAAAACGTCGACCGCGCGCGGACGAGGGTCCCAGATGCCGCTGTAACCGGACATTATGAAATTCAAACGGACAAAACGCTAGAATGACCATTGTGCATGTTTAATCTTGATATATATTGATGGGGGCGAGTTCCCCATCGTTGAACACGTTTAATCTTGTTATCCATTGAGTTCCCCCTCAGATGCGAGTACTTAAGTCAGAGACATTTGGATATCCAATCATTCTTGCTTTTTCTAGCTCTCCAAAATAAAAAAAATGCTGACCTGCGAGCTCTGCTCCGTCTCCGTCTTCTCCAAGCTCTTCATGGACGCCCATCTCGCCGGCAAGCGCCACGCCATCGCAGTCGCTCGCGCCGAGAGCAAGGAGCTGGCGAACTACTGCCCCCACTGCGACGTCTTCTGCGGCGACCACACCGACTGGTTCCAGAACCACCTGAATGGAATGCGCCACCGCCGCACGTGCCAAGACCTCGGGCTTCTGCCGCCCTCCCTCGTCGCCGAAGTCCCGGAGCAGCCGGCCACCCTCCAGCGCGTGCCGACCGAGCCCATCGAGCCGGCCACCCTCAAGCGCGTGCCGACCGAGCCCATCGAGCCGCCTGCCAGCCCCGACCATCTCGCCGATCTGGAGAAGATGTTCGAGGCCGCCGTGAGCAAGGTCGAGGCGTCGCACCCGCCGCAGCTCAAGCGCCAGAAGCGTGTCGGACCCAAAAAAGAGAAAAAATCGGATCGACTGTGATTACGCGCCAAATTCGCTCTCTACCATGTGGTCAACCCGCGTTACTACCGTGACACGACTAAGAGTAAGGAGCCGAACTATTCACAACCATGTGCTCAACCTGCATTAGTACTGAACTATTCACAGTTTCAAACCGGTTTGGGTGGCCCTGAAGAGGGCTGTTTGGATGGTATTGGGGGGGGGGGATGCGGCAGGTGCCTTCAGGCATTGTCGGACGGCGCCAAGAAGTAGCGAGCCCAGAAGTAGGCCACATTGTCCTTGTCGGACAGCCACGGGGAGATAATCAGCAAAAAAAGACGGCGACCAGGAAGGCGGCGCGCACATAGCCCGCCGGATCCCGGGTCGCGACAAACAGGGGGGGCCGTTCAGATTGCCGCGGACCCGAGAGCCGAGCGCCTGCGCCTCAGCGATGAAGTGCGTGGCCAGCAGCGACGCGGCAAAGGGGGTCAGCGACATCTGCGCGTCCAGCATCGAGCCCACGAGGTCGGTCCAGAAGTGATGGCCGGTGGACCGACAGTAGTGCTTGCTCTCGTCTGGCTCGCCGCGCTTGCACGCGGCGCAGCAGCGCAGCCACGACGAGTCGACAAAGATCGGCGACTGCCTCAAGAACGCTTTCACAAAGCACCGCTCGAGCGGCTCCATAGCGACCGACTACACGCACACGAGCGTGATTACCCACCTTAAATAGACGCTTGAGGCGCGCACAGTGCGCTGATTGGTTACAGTGCGCTGATTGGTCACACGGTTCGCCTACCGGCCGTCGCGTAAAACCGGCACTGAAACAAGTTTAAACGGGAAATGATTGAGTATAGGCCGACATTCAAACCATCAGGAAAACGCGTTCAAACACAGACAGCAGAAACACATAGACACAGGAGTATGGCGCATGCCATGAAGAAGAAACATGATAACGCACGCAAAATTCAGTTGAGACATCCTTCGTTTGAGCAGTCATGGAAAAATTCATCAAGGCCTTCTGCCTCGTCGCCAAGGAGAAGCCGCTGCCGACCCAGGACTGCTGCGCCGGCTGCACCCTGCCAGGCCGCTTCCACACCTGCAAGGGGGATCTCCTCCAGTTCCAAGAGGAGGTCGTCGAGCGTCTCACATACGTCCTGTGCCCGCTCGACATCATCCACCAGCTCGTCCTCGCCGGCGGCGTCGAGAATCTGCACGCCCTGATGTCGACGGAGCCACTCCTGCGTCTGCGCCTCGACGCCCAGCTGCGCAAGGCCGCCGCCGAGCAGCTCTTCTCCCCTTGCACCGAGCAGTGCAGGGCGCCGGCCGAGCACTGCGACCTGGTCACCGGCGTCCTCGTTGGCGTCGAGCTGCCGCCCGTCAAGCGAGCCGATGGCCGACTCGGTTGCCGCGTCTGCCCCCTGGCCGTCTTCATGTCGCTGCACGAGTACTGCCTGCACCAGCTCACCCCGATACACCAATACTGGCTCCATAAGGAGTGGAAGTGATTTTTTTTGAATCGCCTGTGATGACGCGCCCGATTTGTCCTGCGTACTGTATCCGCTGTTTTTGTGGAACTCAATTCTCCCGACTAAACCATGGCTGTCTTGTTGGCATGTTCGTCCAAGCAAGCGCGACACACATTGCGCGTATTGGTATATAGGTACCTATCCAGCCGAATCAACTCACTTGTTGAGAAACATGAATACGGAAGTTAAGCACTACTGCTCGACATGCAGAGTTTTGGTGTCTGACAAGGGTCTAGTCTATCATTACCTGGAGCGCGAGCACTGCGTTCGTCAGACCCCCGTCCACGTGTTGGCGCGTGTGCAAGAGGAGGGCGCCACTACGGGTCTCTGCTGTATGGAGTCCAGTGAGCTGTTCTCAAGTCAACAAGAGAAAGTTCGTCATCTGCTTGAGCTGCCCCACTCAGTGCCGGACTGCTACAGCACCGTCCGTAAGACTAGCAAGACCACACTGTTGTCTTGTTGTGGCATTTAGTGACATCTGTCGTGAAGTGAATTGTTGAATCGCCTGTGCTGATAACGCGCCCGAATTGTCGTGTGTACAGTATCCACCGTTTTTGTGAAGCACAAGTTTCAAAACCGTGACAAACTAGTTTTTCGACACGTACACGACGATGAGAGGGGCGCAAGGGCAGTTTTGGTGCACATCGCAAATCATCGGGCCCTCTTCTTTCTTTTCCGTTTTCTCTTCCGCTTCCTCCTCAGAGCTCGTCGCCGACATATCCGTCTCCACATACACAGACTTGCGCTCGGGAATGACTTGAATCAGTCTGCGCTTCATTGGCGGCTCCGGCTCGCTCACAGTCTTGACTGGTTCATCCTTGGCCGGCTGGAGCAAGGCTTGAATCAGTCTGCGTTTCATAGGCGGCTGCGGCTCATCCTTTGGCAGCTGCAGCAGAGCACGCTTGACCGACTTGCGCGGGCGTCCTCGCTTGCGAAGCAGCTTGGGGGGCACATTTGATGGGATGCCGAGCAGCTCCTTGGGTGGGCTCTGGCCATACGGCACCACGATAGGCTCGCTTTCCACAGTAGCCGACACGGACTGCTTGGCAGTGCTGGCGGCAGCCAGCGCGCCTTGCACCAAAGTCTTGCCGGCGGCATCGAGTGCGTCACCAACCGCAATGGCCAGGCCCGACGCCAGCTCCGACTCCTTTTTCTCGGTGGTCTGGTCAACGCTCTTCGCACTCATACTTGGTGGCACACTGGCAGCAGGAGACAGAAGTGGGAAAAAGAAAACCAAATTCAGCTTCAATAAACTGATGAATGAGGTTATCATTGAGATCCGGCCTTATATACCCTTCCATGATGGTAGCCAGTTGAAACCCACGACAGCGGTGATACAAAAAGTATAGGCAATGTGCACCACAGGTGTCAGTGTCAAACTTTTGCACACGTTTCTTATTGTGGGTTATGGGTTTGAAGCGTCGACTAATGTCGACAGGTGGTGCTCGACCATAGCTGTCGAACCAGTCGTAGCTTGTGGGAGTGCGAAAAATGGCCAGCCAATGCGTGCCAGGCTCTCCCGATACGTCCGAGTTGAGTATTAGTCCAGTATTCACACTTGGTGTCGGTACACGGTCACGTGGAAACACGCCAATGCATTTTCTCGAAAGAAACTCGTCGCGACGGATAGCGGTAAGGAGATGTCCGGTGTTCATTATTATCCGGAAAAATCGAACCACATATCACGATTCTTGCCAATGTACAGGATGGACTCGTACTCGTGGTAGGCGAGCAGCTTTATACCGCCGGCTGGCACTTGCGTCCCGAACTCGATGTTGACCGAGATGCTACCCTCGCGAACCAGCTGCAGACCCATATCCGATGAATCGGGAGTGAGGTCGAAAACGTACACCGCAGTCCCCTTTGCGTAGTCCTCCATGGTTATGCCGTTGCCTGTGCCCTCGGTCGACATATTCAGGCCCTCGAGCATCTGCGCATAGCTGCGGGAGAACTGGTGGTCATTGTACTTCATCTCCAGGGGGTAGTGGGGGAAGGGCACCCCGCCTGCGATGAGCTGGATGCGCCGAACGTCGAATGACTTGAAGTTGAATGGGTTTGTGTTGAAGGTTCCGTTGAACGCGTCGCGGGTGACGAATCCCAGCACGACGCGTCGTGGCAGCTGGCCGCTGCTCAGCGTCAGATTGTGAATGCGCGTACGCCCGGCTTCGATGTGCTCCGACTTGACAATCGTGCGCCGAATTGGGTAGCGAGCCGCTTGAACCGCCAGTCGTTTCTCGAGCGCCAGCATCAGCGAAGGCAGCGGCTCAACCTTGCGGACGTACCACACGGCAGAATTGATGTGTGCCTTGTAAGCGACGTTGTTCGTTGACTGCAAATAGATGGCGTCGTTCTGGCGGTACAGCTCGAGGCGCACTTCCACGTTGTTCAGCAGGAGACGATCAGAGGGGAACGCATCCGCAGACAGCCGAGTCACTAGCTCCACCTCCTTGCTGCCATTGACGAGCATGGCTCGTTTCTTGAAACCACTGTTTGCAGCGGGCTGGTCGTGCCCGCCAGCGGTGTCGCAGTAGTAGCCAGCCGCTGCCAGCAAAGTGTCCTTGATTTGAGTTCCATAGTTGAGGTGCGTCTCGAGGAATGCCTTGTAGTGGAATGTGTCGGCGCTGTCGTACACGAGCTGGGAGTCAAAATACAGCTTGACTTGCTTGAACAGCGACGTGGCTATGCAGTTGACAGGGGCCACCAGACAATCATCCGCATTCGCCGCCAAATCCAGATTGCTCCCATCCTCCTTCTTCACACATATGCGTAGGTGTAGATAGGAATTGGCAAGATCCAGTAGCTCAGGGTCGCGCTCAACAGCAAACAGATAGGGACCAAGGTTGTTTCCAGCAGAGAGCGCATTTTTGGGAAAGCATGGGACGAATCTCGTTCCTACAATAGCTACTTGGGTAACGGGCAAGCTGAACACGTCCAATTCGGACTTGCTGCAAAGCTGCACATCTTTATCGATTAGAGCCATAGTACAAACTCAACGGCTTCTTTGCGGGAGCAGACTGACGCTTGCGTTTCGTCTTGCCTTTTATAGGGGTGACGGTGGGTTGACGCTTCTTCGTCTTGCCCAGACCCTTGCCCCGCTGTTGCAGCTTCTTGCCACCCTGACGAGCCAGCTTCCTCACCGCTTTGCCGCCACGTCTGCGCATGGACCTCTCTAGAGTCTCTCCCTCTAGTGCGTCGCTGGCGACTCCGACCCCTGCACGCAGCGCCTCTTTGCCCACCGCTTTGCCGATGGGTAGTAAGAAGCGAAGAACGGTTTGAAAAACGCTGCCAAGCCCAGCTCCGCGCTGGTACTGAATCCCACGATAGACTGGGAATGAACCGCCAAACTGTGCAGCAGAAGGTGCAACGAAAGCACAACGCATTCTATTCACATAGCACTTTTGCGCTTAAAGTGCAACTTCAAGTATACAGTGCCGAACGCGAACGGGACAGGGTTGCCGTTGGCGCTATTTATAGATACCTCGAGGGTAGAGAAACGCCGCACGGCAAGAGGTAGGTACTGGAGCTGGGCGAATTCGGCAAGGGTTTGATCACCATAGTCACCGCGAACCGGCACGATCTTCAGCAGACAGGTGCTTGTGTCGCCAACGATGACTGGTTCGATGATTGGCAAGTAGACGTAGAGGGTGCTGAGACCGCCCTTTGGGTCGGGTGGGTAGTCTGAGATGTGCGTTCCCTCGCCAAACTCTTTATCCTTGAAACCGAGACTGTATGCGAGCTGCTCCGACAGGCGGATCTTTGTCAGCGGGCTTTCCACCGTCATGATGACTCGATTGGCCCCTTTGTTGAACTTGAGATTAAACGCACTCTGCATTCGTCTGTAGTGGCCGAATGCTCGAATCCCCACAGGGTCAGTGAACTGCTTGGCTCCCATCTCCTCTTCCAGACGCGTCGCCTTCTCTTTCCAATTCTGCATGTACGCAGCAAGGGTGGCTAGAACGATTTGTCTGGCGCTGCTGTAGTGGTTGTTGGGCACGTCGACGACGGTCTTGTGGGAGTCCTCATAGAGGAGAAAAGCTCTCGGCGACGCCACGGGGGGCGGCGTGCGGCGCTCGTCCACAACCGTGTACCGATCGCGGTCAGCTGGCTCATTGAGTACAAAGTCGGCACCAATGTACTCCAATGTACACTGGTAGAGTGTGTGGTATGTACATGGGTACATGAATTCCACGAGCGCCACAGACCACTGACCATCCAGATCAATCGTGTATGGCAGGTTCACGTGAAAGTTGGCAATGCCTCCACCGCCTCCAGTAGTGTTGCTGGGCAGCGTAAGGTAGAAGTCGCTGTTCATTTCTCGAGTCTTGGGTTAGGGAGCAAGTAGCCAACTGCACCACTCACAACAGCGGTCCAGAGACGGGTGTCGTGGGGGCGCAAGGTGATGTTGACCAGAGCGGTGATCACCAGCAGGTAAATGAGAATCACTTGTGCAAAGAAGACTATCTGCTTGCGCGGATAAGCCTTGCTGCACCACAACCAGCGAGTGCGACTACTAGGAGTATCAGGATCACCGCCAGCACTATCCATGAGTCAGGGCCGACGCCGCGACCCTCTCCTTTTAGGCAGTTGAGGAGGCTTGGCAACACGGGATAGCTCCGGTTCGTAGAAGAAGCCGACGATGGACTCATCCGAAAAGTCCACCAGCTTGTATGTGGGTGGTCTGCGGTTGTGCAGCTGCGACGCTACCTTAAATACCTCCTGGGTATAGTTCGGTGTGAAGCCTTTGTGCCCAACACGACGTCTCTCGTTGCTGATGCGCACGAGATCTCCAACCTTGTACTTGAACTTGGGCTCTGGCGGTAGGGTGCTACCGAACAATGCAGCTTTCACTCGCTCTTCGTTCTCGAAGCTGACATCGACAGGGCGGTATCCAGTCGCAGTGTGAACAGTGGCGTTCAGTCCTGCAATGACCTTTGGCAGCACATCCACGTACTTGAACGTTTTGGTCAGCGTAAAGTGCCGCCACAGTTTATTCTTCACTGTACGGATGGCTCGTTCCGCAATGCATGCTTTGACATCCGGCGAAGTGGCAAAGTGGTGTTGTATTCCTTGTTCGGCCATGAAACGGTGAAATTGGCCTTTGAATTCATTGCCAGAGTCTGTAGTCAAGAAAAACGGGCGACGGCCAGTTCGTAGAATCAGCTTGAATGCTTGTAGTACGGTAGTGGGTTTCTTGTCTTTGACTGGCACTGCAAAAAGAAACTTGCTGAGCACGTCGATGCAGAGAAGAATGTACGAGTGTCCAACATTCCATTTCTTCAGCATGTGCAGGTCTATCAGATCTGCCTGCCAATCACAGTCCAATCCAGTTGTTAGAACGCGGTTGCGTGGAAAGTTGTGTTGGCGAGGCTTGTGCAGAGTGTATACATCCTGGGTAGCCAGGTAGTCTTTCACATTGCGTAGAGTGACACTGCCCAACTCTCGCTTTGCCACACGATACAGCGTTGCACAACTACCAAGATATGCGGGTGAGGTAGGATTCAAGTAGAACTTATCCAGATTCATTTACTTATAGAGTGTCAACCACTTGTTTCTACCACTACCAGTCTGATCGCGTCTATCACGCTTGAATGTTCCTTTTGTACCCCTGGGGTTGGGTATGCGGTATCTCGGTATGCGTGATGTGGTAGCAATCGCCGATGAGGATGTAGAAAGTCTTGAGGTCGAGGACGATGCAGGTGTAGCGCCGTTGTCAACCGCGAAGAAGTACTTGCTGGCTAATGCAGTGTCAGGCACGTTGTGCATGAGTAGCTGCTCGCGCCACTCTTGCCAGCCGGGTGGCGGTTGGCGTTTGAGGTCTCTCACAGTGTGGTTGAACAGCTGCACGAGATTCGATCCTGGTACAGCACGTCCGTCCACGATGAGCTCGTTGCGCTCATTGAACTTGAGCTTGTCAGTCATCAGAAAGTCGACAAGAGATGCTGCAGCAGCTTGCCTCGAAACCGGCGCGTCGTGCAGCAGTCTCTGGATGGGTAAAGACGGGCTCTTGTCTTGCTTAGGCTTTACCTTTTCGAATTGCACCGGAACTGGTCTTTCACTTGCTTGTTTCACATCGAGGAACTTGGCTAGAGCGCTCTGGTACAGCAGAGCCTTGACATCGTCTGGCGCGTCGTGATTGGCCATTATCGTCTGCAGCTCTTTGTCGAGCGCCGACAGGTGTTGTTGTATTGCGGGTGGCTTCGGCGCCGTCGGCGCAACCACCAGCTCGTGGGGCACAAGTGTGTACTTATCCATTCACCTCCCACTCAAGGCTTGAAGGAGAAACGCAGCCACAATTGGGGCGACAATAGCAGCAGCGATGCCTCCACCCTTTTGCTGGAGGAGCTCACGCTTCTTGTTCAACGGCACACCCTTGGAAGCGATCTTTCGCACTGCGTTGCGGTGCTTGTGCAGACAAGCCTCCTGCTCGCTCGTCAGCTTCACGTTGCCCGAGCAGATGTTGTGACAGCACTCTGAGATACCTTTAGACAATCCAAGTCGGCGCACTGAAGCAGAGCTTTCCGCGTTTTGGGGTTTGCGCTACTCAAGTGACGCAAAAAGTGGGCGTGCTTCTTTAGGCGCGATTGCATAGTGGAGACGCACACAGAGCACCATAGCCCTATTTATACTTTCGAACGCAGCACGTACACAACACACTCCTCTCCAGGAAAGATTCGACTGCGCAGGCGCAACTTGTCATCGGTCGTCTGAGTCATATCAACAAGTAGATACGAGTGGGGTTTGCTGGTGGCGTCCTGGAACGCTTCGACAAAGTGTTTAGCTGCCTTGGGGTATAGCTGGCGTCCGAGGTTTGCAATCTGCAGCTTGTCTGACGGATTCTTGAATAGCACAAGGTGTGTGCAGGAGAGACGCATGGTTCTCTGGCCTGCATAGAAAATGTTCTGTGTCAAATAGACAATGGAGATGTTGAGGTGGTGACTGCCACGCGTGAACAGCGCCGTAGCTGAGTCGCCCATCTCTTGCATCAGGTCGTCGAAAACCAGTAGTTTTGCAGTGTGCGGATCCTTTCGAAGCTCTTGCATCTCCGGCATACCCTTGACCATCTCCACGTTTCTGGGTAAACCGTGGGCAACCGACTGCGCTTCTCCATAGCACCATATGATGCGTTGAAATGGCTTAGTGAACATTTTGTCCGCGTGCTTTAGCAGCTTTAGCGTCCATTGAGTTTTGCCACTCTGACTTGGGCCAGAACAGCATATACGACAAGGAACCTCGAACGGAATCATCATTGAGTCACCCA
>JASAMY010002058.1:0-29166 GCA_030248085.1 Paralinhomoeus sp. GSCO2_6 | reverse complement strand
TTGTGTCTGTGTCAAGAGACAAGACCATATGTTTGCCACCAATGCACCGAGGCAGAGGCAGAGGCAGAGGCACTCACGAGTCTCTGGCAGTGGCAGCTGGGGGCGGGCGCGAGGAAGGTCGTCTCGTGGAAGTCGTGCTTGAACTCGCGTCGGAAGGCCGCCGAGTGCCGGTTCGCCCACACGAAGTACTCCTGCATCTCCGTCCGACTGATCTTGCCGTCCTTGGAGAGTTTCACGGTTTTTGTGCAGCGCGTTGGTGCGGCAAGTTTATATGCAGATACGTTTATATACGATCCGGGATCTGGTACCCACTAACGACTAACGTTTCTATCAGAACTTGTGCTACAAGGAAAACGTTTCTGGTAATTGGTCTGTTTGCTGAATGTTTGTTGCGCTGTGTGTACACGCGCCACCGCTCGCCACCCCAACCCACACCCAAAAAGGAACAGACAAGACCGACTTGTCAGAGTCGATGACGCGGAAGGAGTCGATGGTGGGGAAGTTGCAGGAGATGGAGATGAACTCAAGTCTTCAAGTACATACGAACGTACTTGACTAGGACGGACGGACGGACGGACGGACGGACGGACGGACGGACGGACGGACGGACGGACGGACGGACGGACGGACGGACGGATGGACGGACGAACGGACGGACGGACGGACGGGACGCCAACTCACGTCGACCATGACCAAGATGTGTCGGTGTATAGTGTCCTGCTGCGGTGCCAGCGAGATGCCCGCCGCCCAGTCTGTGAACACGGCGCTCTTCTGCACACTCGGCTGGAACTCAAATGCGGAACCGCTGTTTGCGTCGGTAGTCCCAGTCGTTGTGCGCCCCAAGTCAGTGACAGAGACAGTCGACCGCACAACCGAGCACGAGCACTAGGCACCCCAGCCCTCCCCCCCCCCCTTGTGTCAGCCAGCTCCCAGGATCGGGCTAACTGGGTCTCATCTCTCACTAGCAGCGGTCAATTACAGTGTGACCAGATCCCGCGATCATAGAAGCGGCGCACACGCAAACAAACCAACAAGATCCATCGCAACTGACGCTGAGTAGCGTTCGGGGCTCCCTCTTCAGCGACAGCTCGTAGATCTCCTTCTCCTTGTAGCGGATGTCGAGCGGGACCTGCAACACTGCGAGCTGCAGCCTTTTGAGCCCAAACGGCTGTAGTCAGGCTTGGGTAAAAAAAATTCATTAATCAATCAATCAATCAATCTTTTTTTAATTTTTATTAAATGCAGTCAGAGATTGTTTTGTATGTCAAATCAATGTTGCAGAAAGTGTTTTAAGCATAGTAGAGTGTCAATGACAGTGAACAGTAAGACATTTTAATGCCTTAGTTTAATGTTTTTAGAATCGCGATTGAACGGCTTAGGCTTAGGCTTAGGCTTAGGCTTAGGCTTAGGCTTAGGCTTAGGCTTAGGCTTAGGCTTGTGGTGGTCAAAAAAGTGATATGACCTACCATAAAAATTCGATTTACCATAGTTCATGACCAAAATTATTATTTTGTTTATATTCGAAGCACTGATTCGTAATGAGCACCAAAGAGAGCCGAAAGCTGCAGTTTTTTGTGGAAATCTACAAATATTTCGGGGATTTGGCCACCTTGAAGCTTCAAAGCTTGGTTCTTATAAAAGTGAGTCTGAAAAGCAATAGAAGTGCACTTTGGTCAACTTTTTCACTACTGATGGATTTTTCTTGAGTCGGACTACGACTATGACGGTCGAGACTTGGTTTGACAGCCTCCAGAACACCTCCAATAGTGCTACAATAGGACTCGCGTCGGTGGACAGGACGAGAGGAAGGGCTGGGTCGTAGAGTAGAGCGCCAACTTCGTTTGGTCTCCTGGCAGCGGTCGCAGTTGGCGTTCGCGAGCTTGCAGCGCTCAAAGGAATTACCGTAGCACCTCCAATAGTGCAACGGGGCATTATTCTTTTAACCTCTGCCTTGCACAGGTGCACTATGAGAAGGGGGGGGGGATACAATTGAAGGAGTACTAATGTAGGATATAGGTACATTATAGGCGGGGGGGGCTAAACGAAGGGGCAATGAACGCACAGAACGTTCATTACGGCATCCGGCCGGCACTGCCAGACACACTGGCTGGCTCTGTGTAGAAACTGTAAAATAATGTTGGTAGAAGAGGCGACGCAAGACGCAAAAATTGCAATGGTGGCCAATAGGCAATCGAGTAGTCTTCAACTTAACCGTACAAGTTGAACAGTGGCCCGCATGGGGCACAGGGGCACTGATATACCTACTTACACAATGTCATCAGTAGACCTGTACAATACCGTATGCAATTAAAAAGTCATCGACTTCGACGTACCGTAGCATATATGACACTGCATAAGCGCGCAGTACACGGTTAATTAAGCATCTCGTGAAACCATTACAATATGAGTGCACCTGCAGTGTACTACACCACAACTTGCAATTGGTTCGTAGCTCTATAAACGCTTTATTATTTTGCCTTAAACAGATGGGTCAAATTTTTCAGTATTGCTAGACTGCTGCTGCTCGACTTTACATGCATCTGCACTCCCTCCCTACAAGCATTACAAACACTCACAGAAGAACACACCAGTACGACTAGGATCCGTCCCTCCGACGTCTACGTCATAGGACCCTTTTGGTGCTGATGTTGAGTAGGTTTTCCTTTCAACCTAAGCAATTTGGTAGTCAAAATTGCCGATTTTTCCGTGGTTGAGTTCCGTGGTTGAGTTGAAATGGTTGAGTTACGCTTTTTGCCGAAAGCCATTAATGGGCGCAGCTGTATACACGATATAGAGTGTACCTACCACGTTCTTTTTGCATAACATGGCATAACATACATCTTTCTCCAGGGAACTATTGGGGGGGGGGCACTACTCTTTCAACCTCTCCTCTCCTTACCTTCCTTACCTCTTTCAACCTCTCCTTACTCCCCAACCTCCTTACCCACGCCAGTCGTGGCAGGTGACATAGTTCGTGGCTGGTTACTGTTCCACCACTCGTCTAGGTGCATCAGTCCCGACACGGTGGCCGCTTCTGTCGCCGCCGAAGAGGTTTTTCTCGAGGAAACTCCGTCGCAGCTGGACGACAGCAATGTGGAGGCGGAGGCAAAGGCGGAGGCAAATGCGGAGCCTCCTAACATGTCAGAAATCTCCTCTTTCTAACAAAATCAGAAATCTCCTAACATCTCAGAAATCTCAGAAATCTCCTAACATACCTCTTTCTCCAGGGAACTATTGGAGGGGGCACTACTCTTTTAACTTCTCCTTACCCAGGGGCACTATTGGAGAGGGTACAATTAGAGAGGCTCCATAGGAGGATTTGCTTTATAGGGGGGGGGGGGTAAAAAGGGGACAATATACCTAGGTAGGGTGTACAGTAAATGAATTTCACCCGTACACCATGTGTTCGCCTCTGCCTCTATTCTTTCGACACGCAATTGCGCTGTGCGTGCACACTTTGTCAAGGAGAAGCAAAGGAGAAAAGGAGAAAGTATGGGAAGGAAGGAAACCAACTGATCACCTGCGAGAACACTGCGAAAGGGGCGTGGCCAATCGATCGAGCCAATCAGAGGGAACAAAGCTAGCTATGTACGCTTCGCACTTCCCTATGGTGTATTGGGTGTATCTGTATGCGTGCGCGCGTGCGTGCGTGTTCTTGCGTACGTGTGTGTGTGTGTACTGACACAACCTAGTGAGAAAGAAAAGGATATCCTTTAACAAGAAAATAAAATAATGAAAAAAAGTGGGCACAAGTGGTCACCTCAACATCTTAATAGCCGTTTTGGGAACATTTCCAAAAAAAAATTACAAGTGGGATGGGCAATTTCCAACCGTGTAACATGTACAGCCACTGTTTAAACCATCAAGAATTCCAGATGACCACTTGCACTGCGAAAACCGCGCAAAAAATAGAATCGCATACCCTTCACAGTGCACGAGAAGTAACACAGTCAGATCACTGACATGGAGGAACGACTAGAAATTCCAACATTTCTCCAATTTCCTCTATTGTAGCGGAGTAGGTATACGCGAGCAAAAAGAAGCAAACAGGCAGGGAAGAAAGACAACTCTTATGGGTGAGGATCTCCGCCCTATGGTACCGCAGTTCAGGACCCTCCACCCACTTCTCTCGAACAATGCACAATATCGATCTGTAATCACAGATTTTTCTTAAATCGAAATAAAGCCCATCGACAACTTATCTTAAATTTTTGAAAAAAATAGAATACCGAAAATTGAAAAAATAGAATAGAACACCTGCCGATCTGCAGGAACAGTCGTCTTCTGGAGCCATTGTTGGGGCCACTGGTCTCCTGACCTTCTGCTGCGCTGGCTGCTGGCGTTGCGGTCAGCTCGGTGGCTGCGGTGGGCGCTGCTGCAGGGCCAGCTGAAGCTGCAAGGCCGAGACTCTCGGAGGGGGGCGCCAGGAGGGAGGAGGAGCGCCGGTGGCACTCGGCCACGAGGGAGTCCTTGCAGACGCGGTGTACGGCGACCGCGCAGTCGCGGCACTTGAAGCCGTGCCGAATCAGGCCCCACAGCTGCAATGTGGAAAGAGCGCACAGGGGACTGGCTAGACAGAGAGCCACTCTAAAAGGCCACTCATAATCCAGGGCGGCGATGACCCAAAAAAATCTGAACTGGTGGGCCCAGGACCTGGGGAACATGAGTCCTGTTCTGTATCGCTACTGTATGTCGTGTTGCCACTCTCGACTCTGTTCTTGTCAAGACCGTATGTTCACCACCAATGCAAGGGTCGAGCTCAACTTGGCGTGCAGAGGCAGAGGCAGAGGCAGAGGCAGAGGCACTCACGAGTCTCTGGCAGTGGCAGCAGTGGGCGGGCGCGAGGAAGGTCGTCTCGTGGAAGTCGTGCTTGAACTCGCGTCGGAAGGCCGCCGAGTGCCGGTTCGCCCGCACGAAGTATTCCTGCATCTCCGTCCGGCTGATCTTGCCGTCCCTGGACACAGTTTCACGGTTTTCGTGCAGCGCGTTAGTGGGGCGAGTTTATATGCAGATACGTTTATATACGATCCGGGATCTGGTACCCACTAACGACTAACGTTTCTATCAGAACTTGCGCGGCAAGGAAAACGTTTCTGGGCTTTCGAGATTGCGCTTTTGGTAAATGTTCGGCGTGTCTGTTTGCTGAATGTTTGTTGCGCTGTGTGTACACGCGCAACCGCTCGACCCCAACCCACACCCAAAAAGGAACAGACAAGACCGACTTGTCAGAGTCGATGACGCGGAAGGAGTCGATGGTGGGGAAGTTGCCGGAGATGGAGATGAACTCGACCTGGGAGATGTAGCCGTCCTTGTCGTGGTCGTTGTGCTTGAACACCGCCTAAAATACTCTGCCTTTAAGGAACGCACGCACGCACTGACGGATGGACGGACGGACTTACGGACGGACGGACGGACGGACGGACGGACGAACGGACGGACAGACGGACGGACGGACGGACGGACGGACGGACGGACGGACGGACGGACGGACGGACGGACGGACGGACGGACGGACGGACGGACGGACGGACGGACGGACGGACGGACGGGACGCCAACTCATGTCGACCATGGCCGAGATGTGTCGGTGTATAGTGTCCTGCTGCGGTGCCAGCGAGATGCCCGCCGCCCAGTCTGTGAACACCGCACTCTTCTGCACACTCGGCTGGAACTAAAATGCGGAACCGCTGTTTGCGTCGGTAGTCCCAGTCGTTGTTCGCCCCCAGTCAGGGACAGAGACAGTCGACCGCACAGCCGAGCACGAACACAAGGCACCCCAGCCCTCCCCCCCCCCCTTGTGTCAGCCAGCTCCCAGGATCGGGCTAACTGGGTCTCATCTCTCACTAGCAGCGGTCAATTACAGTGTGACCAGAGAAAGGCCCCGCGATCATAGAAGCGGCCAACCCGCAAACAAACAAACAAACAAACAAGCAAGAGCCAACGCAACTGACGCTGAGTAGCGTTCGGGGCTCCCTCTTCAGCGACAGCTCGTAGATCTCCTTCTCCTTGTAGCGGATGTCGAGCGGGACCTGCAACACTGCAGCTGCAGCCTTTCGAGCCCAAACGGCTGTAGTCAGGCTTGGGTAAAAAAAAATTCATTAATCAATCAATCAATCAATCTTTTTTTAATTTTTATTAAATGCCCTCAGAGATTGTTTTGTATGTCAAATCAATGTTGCAGAAAGTGTTTTAAGCATAGTAGAGTGTCAATGACAGCGAACTACAGTAAGACATTTTAATGCCTTAGTTTAATGTTTTTAGAATCGCGATTGGACGCACGGTTGCAAAGTTGTGGTCAAAAAAGTGAAATGACCTACCATAAAAATTTGATTTACCATAATTCATGACCAAAATTATTATTATTTTTTATATTCGAAGCACTGATGCGTAATGAGCACCAAAGAGAGCCGAAAGCTGCAATTTTTTGTGGAAATCTACAAATGTTTCGGGGATTTGGCCACCTTGAATCTTCAAAGCTTGGTTCTTATAAAAGTGAGTCTGAAAAGCCATTAGAAGTGCACTTTGGTCAACTTTTTCACTACTGATGGATTTTTCTTGAGTCGGACTACGACTATGACGGTCGAGACTTGGTTTGACAGCCTCCAGAACACATCCAATAGTGCTACAATAGGACTCGCGTCGGTGGACAGGACGAGAGGAAGGGCTGGGTCGTAGAGTAGAGCGCCAACTTCGTTTTGGTCTCCTGGCAGCGGTCGCAGTTGGCGTTCGCGAGCTTGCAGCGCTCAAAGGGATTACCGTAGCACCTCCAATAGTGCCACGGGGCACAATTCTTTTAACCGCTCCTTGCCCAGGCGTACTACATATGAGAAGGGGGGGATACAATTGAAGGAGTACTAATGTAGGATATAGGTACATTATAGGCGGGGGGGGGACGCTAAACGAAGGGGCAATGAACGCACAGGACGTTCATTGGGGGATTTACGGCATATGAAGCCACTGACTTGACCATGGTGCCTACGGAGATTTCTGACACGTTAGGGGCCTCTGCCTGTGCCTTTGCCTCCGCCTTTGTCTCTGCCTCCACATTGCTGTCGTCGAGTTGCGACGGAGTTTCCTCGAGAAAGACCTCTTCGGCGGCGACAGAAGCGGCCACTGTGTCGGGACTGATGCACCTAAACGAGTGGCACCGCGTCGATAATTGTCACCTGCCACGACTATACCACGTATTAGTTCTCTCTGAAACATCCGCATCTGTCCCGTGCGTGCAAATTGTCAAAGCAACGCCCAAGCGTTTCAACGCGCATACCGTAAATCCTCCAATAGTGCCCCCGGGGCACTATTTTTTCAACCTCTCCTTACGCGGGGGCACTATTGGAGGGGGGGGGGGGCTCTATTGGAGGGGGCTTCTATTATTTCAACCTAAAAATATTGAATGGTAATGCTAGTTTCGCTGTCAAAATTGCCGACTTTTCGGTAATTTTGATCACTTTTGCCACATTTTATGGTTGATTTACCGTTAATAGTTGCTGAAACGTGCCATTATTGGTTAGTAGTAGTGTGTATGTATACACGATATTAAGGAAAATTTTGCAGGTGGCTGCAAAGAAAGGAGTTTAGGCCCAGTTTGAAAAAACGCGGTATTAAAAGTAGCCACTTCATCAGATGATCAACTTCAGTTTGGACAAACCGTGTATAATCGAACCAAGCGCAGCAACACGTCACATATTCGGCGTTTGTTGTGCTCGCTTGGATCACTGGAAAGGCAGTCCAGGCTGCATGAGGACCGAGGCCTTTCATTCCTTGGACTCAGAGACGAGAGCGGGTCTTATCCTTGACTGGACGTCTACAGATGGCAGTTCCGTCCGTCCATAGGCACAGGCTAACAGAAGCGGAACAAAGATGAACGAGAATCGAAGATTGAATGTAGGGTATACAATGTACTTGGTACTCAAGATCGTGAATTGATGGTGCATATCACTTACTGTAAGGGCAAGCCACATATTAAAAATTTAAGATGGGCAGGGTAGCGAAATTATTTATGCAGAATCTTTGGCTGTGTGCCCTGTCCATCCATACGATGCCTAATGAATCGTCAGAGAATGCGCATCGTCAGAGAGATGAAAGAGTTTGTTAGGGTGGATTGATAGTGGTAGTGTTGTGGCTGTGTGCGATGGCTCGCACAACAAACGCCGAATATGTGACGTGTTGCTGCGCTTGGTTCGATTATACACGGTTTGTCCAAACTGAAGTTGATCATCTGATGAAGTGGCTACTTTTAATACCGCGTTTTTTCAAACTGGGCCTAAAGGAGCGTCACATATTCTCCTTTTTTTGCAGCCACCTGCAAAATTTTCCTTAATACAGTGTTTTTTCGTAAAAGAAAGATTAATCAAAAACTCACGCACGCACACACATACAAACCCACAGCAGCAGACCAGAACGGACGCATGCTCAGTGTTGCACCATAAAGCTTATGAAAAGCGTGTACCACTGTACACATTGTGCGTGCGTGCGTGCGTGCGTGCGTGCGTGCGTGCGTGCGTGCGTGCGTGCGTGCGTGCGTGCGTGCGTGCGTGCGTGCGTGCGTGCGTGCGTGCGTGCGTGCGTACGTGCGTGCGTGCGTGCGCGCGCGTGCGTCCATGCGGGTGTGCAGATGTGTCATTTTCATGTATCAGGGGCTGTAGCAAGCATTCGTCCATAAATATTTTTCCTAGCTCAAAAAATTACCAAAATTCTGGAAAAAGAACCTAGAAAAGAGACAAAAATGTGGAATGGACTGGAGACACTGCAGTAAAGCAACGCTGATGGGTTTTCCAAGGGGACACGTGCAAAGGCACAGGCAGGCGTTACTGGGATTCGAACCAGCGACCTCTTGATTAAGGGAACATGGTAAAAAGAAGAATGTGCCCAGTAAACCATAGCTGGCATGTAACAAGAGTCCCTCCGGCAATTTCATTTTTTGATGTGGAGCATAGATACCTGCGAGGTTTCCGTCCAATTGATGCAGGCGCGAGTGGGCGACGAACCAAGAAGCTTGTCATGTAAAGTGGGTCCTGCCATCTCCAAAAACTTCTCGGTAATGCACAAGCGTATGGAAGCGTGTTATAACTTAATCGATTCCCCCTTTGAATGCGCTTCTTTTGAGCTATCACGCGCCAGAATTCGTTCAGGAAATGAAAAATAATGCACGATCATAGTTCCAAATTTTGCCCAAAATGGGGGTGCGCCAAGAGGGTCGAGCTGCGAAACATGGAAATCGGAGCGCTCCCATTCTCGAAAGTGACCTATTACAGGTCCAGACGAGTAACTTTCATCATTACAGCACAGCTCTGCGACGAACGGTTGAAGCGTCTATAGCTAACAAACTTTTGGAAAAAAACACCTAAAAAATGGCCTTTCGAAGAGGGCTGACAGAGACACGGGCATCGGAGCGCTCCCATTTGTCGAAAGTAACCTATTCCAAGTCCGGACGAATAACTTGTGTCATTACAGCACAGCGGTATCACGAACGGTTGAAGCGCCTATAGGTCACAAACTTTTTTTGGTCGGATTTGCCGAAATTTTGGTTGCCAATATCTCATTATGTGGTGAGAATTTCAAATGTCATGCAAGCGCCCCAGACATTCTTTGTAAAGCTGTTCACGAATATCAAAAAACATTTGGGGGTTTACTCGGCTTTTTTTCGACTTTTACTCTTGTCGGGTTTTGGCCAAAATAAAACGACTATGTTTCGAAAAATGACCAAATCGGCCATAACTATAGATCCGAAGCACCTAGATAAATTTACCTTGGGGCACAAAATTGCCATCATATACTACGTGCTCACGCCAAGTTTCGTCCCAATCAACAGTAGCGTTCCAGAGCGGCGACCCTAAAAGTGTGTGCAGAACATGAAAAAAAAACACCACTTTTTTGGAACATTTTTGTACAATTTGTCTCAACGCGTTCGAGTACCAAAACGCGGGACGGCTCATTCGATTCCGGTCTAGAAGGCGGTTCTTTTGAGCTATCATTCGCCACAATCCGTTCAGGCAATCAAGAGTTATAAGCGACTGAAAATTCAACAAACCGCATTGAGGAAGTGCTCACATATTAGGGTTGTACGCTGCCGCGTACACCCTGATAAATGTACCTACCACTATATTTTTGCCCATAAAAGGCCCAGCACAACATACCCCTTACCCCCCGGGGGCACTATTGGAGGGGGCACTATTGGAGGGGGCACTATTGGAGGGAGGGGGGGTTGTATTGGAGGATTTACGGTAGGTATACAGGGCTTTTCATTGAAACTCTACTACTACTGCGTCATGGATATGGGTATGCTATAAATGGGCCATTGACGGCCTCCTAGCGTTGCCCCTAATCCAACGACAACAACAATGGTCAGTTAATCTTCCTCCTGCTAGCCATAGCCAAGGAGCACCGGCGCACCTGGATCCCAGTCCCCGGTCGATGGTCTCCGACTGCGTGCGGCCCTTGATGGAGGCCGGCGCGACGGGCGGGCCCTTGTGCCTCTTGTGGGCCTCGCTGTCCATCGAGCGCTTCTGCTGGACGCCAGCCGCTGTTGTCGTCGACGACGACTCGGCCTGCGAGACCCTGGCCGTGGGCTCCCCGGCCGCCACGGTCGCGGCCGCAGGCTCGGGCGAGGGACTCTCCGAGGTCGTGGCCGTCGTCGTCGACACCGTCCGGAGGCGGTTCTGCAGGTGTCTGGAACGCATAGGCACGACTACGCTGCGAGTACGCTGAAGCAGCGCCCGTGTCCCTGCTACCGGTTACTCACACCAGCGACTACTCTATCAGGTATTGTTCTCAGTTCCTCATTCCAGTAGGCGTATGTCACAGGGGTAAGATTGGTACATGGTAAACGGAGTGGTTTGTCCGGTCCGTGTTTACATATGTCACTACAAACCCTCCTGCTTTAAGCGCTGATGTCAACGAGAGGAAACATCTTTTTGTGCATTCGTACATACACGTTCTTGTTCTCTCCGCTAGAGTAACTGCACCTTGCACAGTAACCTTCCAGCACTAAGCTGTGGTTCATCTTTAGCTGGACCACCCACCTGCCGATCTGCAGGAACAGTCGTCGTCTGGAGCCATTGTTGGCGCCACTGGTCTCCTGACCTTCCGCTGCGCTGGCTGCTGGCGCTGCGGCCAGCTCGGCAGCTGCGGTGGGCGCTGCTGCAGGGGCAGCTGGAGCTGCAAGGCCGAGGCTCTCAGAGGGCGGCGCGAGGAGGGAGGAGGAGGAGCGGCGGCGGCACTCGGTAACGAGGGAGTCCTTGCAGACGCGGTGCACGGCGACCGCGCAGTCGCGGCACTTGAAGCCCTGCCTAATCAGACCCCACAGCTGCAACGTGGGAACAGCGTACAGGGCGTGCGCGTGGACCCGCTAGACAGACTACAGAAGGCCACTCATAATACCAGGGCATCGATGACCCAAGAAAAATGTTAACTGGTGAGCCCAGGACCTTGCGAACACGAGTCCTAATCTCTACCACTACATGTCATATTGCTGCGTTTGACACTGTACTTGTCAAGGCCGCATTGCCGCCGATGTAGCGGTTGAGCTCAAATCGGCGTGCAGAGGCAGAGGCAGAGGCAGAGGCACTCACGAGTCTCTGACAGTGGCAACAGTGCGCGGGCGCGAGGAAGGTCGTCTCGTGGAAGTCGTGCTTGAACTCGCGTCGGAAGGCCGCCGAGTGGCGGTTCGCCCGCACGAAGTACTCCTGCATCTCCGTCCGACTGATCTTGCCGTCCCTGGACCCAGCTTGACAGTTGCAGTGCAGCGCGTTCTCGGGGCGAGTTCATAGGTATATTCGCAATTTTTCTCAACTGGACCCCTCCACTGGACAACTAGGCAGCCTGACGTCAGTTCAGTAGTAGCTATTCATTCCCATAGACACTTCTAACGACTAGAGTTTCTATCAAAATATTTGTACAGCAAGGAAAACGTTTCCAGGTTTTTGAGATGGCGCGTTTGCTGCATGTTTGTGGCGCTGCGAGGCCCACCACTCTTCGCCATCCCAACTCGCACCCAATGCCTTCCTTAACAAAAGACGGACTTGTCAGAGTCGATGACGCGAAAGGAGTCGATGGTGGGAAAGTTGCCAGAGATCGCGCCAGCGCCTCCGACGACTCGAACCACTGGTGGGCGAGGAAGACGCAGAGCGCGAACCGCCGCCCCGTCTGGCGCAGCTCCGCCGCTCGGCGGGGCGACGGCGACCTCGCAGCTGCCCTGGAGGAGCGGGGGGCGGCACTATTGGAGGGGAGGGCTCTATTTTTTCAACCTTGCCGTACCCGGGGGCACTGTTGGGGGCAGGTTGTATTGGAGAATTTACGGTGTCTGGCCATCTAGTTTATACGCACTAAAACCATCGTTTCTGCCTCTTTTTCACCACTTTTTGGTCAATTTTTGACAGTTTTTCTATAATCTGAAAAAAATTTCCATCATTTTTAAATTTTCTTAATGTTTTTTTTTTTAATTTTGACCAAGCCTGCCGTCAAGACTCACGTTTTATCATCCACGTGCACGCACGCACGCACACACACACGCACGCACGCACGCACGCACGCACGCACACACGCACACACACACGCTCGCACTCACGCACGCACGCTCGCACGGTACGCACGCAGGAGTAGACAAAGTTGACAGAGAGCGTGCGTGCGTGCGTGCACCTCGTTTCGTCACGGTATGGTGTCCCTCACTGAAACGTTGCGAAGCCTAACAGTAAAGTAAAAGGAAGGTCTAAAACGAACGTCTAGTTCCCGATCAGTTCGTGTTGATCGAGTTGTCGACCAGATACCTAGGGTAAATGTTCCACGGAGAAATCAAATCTGTTTCGAATTGTCATTCCGTTTGCTATCAAGTAGATTCGACTCGTGTACGTTAGTAAATGGGTATAGCCGTATAGTTTTTCATAGTACAGGGTAGAAGTTGAGTTGAAAAATTATTGGACATCATGAAGCAAGGCGCTGGCTCTATGTAGAAACTGTAAATGCTATATTGGTTGAAGACGCCATGCGAAATGCAAATTGTGGTGACCCCAACGGGCAATCGAGTGTTCAACAAACGAGGGTTCGCTCAATCGCTCACAGAAGAACACGACAGTGCGGCTATGACGTTCCGCTGGTCAGGTTCCATAACCCTTAAAGCGTGACTCCCCACCTTTTTGTAAACGGCTTTGACTCCCTGGGAGTCACGGTAAAAAAACTAGTAAAGAAAATTTGCACTAGTCAGCATTGCCCAACACTATTCATCGTAAAAAATGGTTTAGTGAAGTTTTTTGACCGTGACCCCCAAATGACTCCCCCATGACTGCCTCTTTTAAAAATGCTGGTCAAGGACTTGAACTACTAGTTTTATGTTTCTTTTCCTTAACTTCCCCTTAACCTGCGTAAGGGAGTTTACTGATTGGTGAAACACGCCATTTTGGTGCCCTAGTCTAGTGAAAAAATTTGTATAATTTCAGGAATTAAGGATGGATGGCGCATTAAGGATGGCGAAGATTGGCTAAGGGCACGAGTCACTAGTGATACTCAAAAATTTTGCGTTTTCCGAGCATGCACATGCATATGCATTTTCGCAAAGTCACAGGCTATCACTAGTACAGCACATGATCACTAGTACTGGCCAAGCAGTTTTGCAACAACTGTCAATAGCCTATAGTGGCATTGACTTGTCCCACATGTTCCATCCATAGCAGGGCCTCGAGACACCCACATGCAGTCCCTGATCTGGAATTACCAATAAATTGAATTAGATCACCAGTAAAAAGCATGTTTAAAAAAAACGACTTCTGCTGTTATCCAGTGAAAGAAATTCGTTTCTTGGTGAAAATGTCATTAACTTCCCTTACGTAGGTTAAGGGGAAAGTTAAGGTTTTGTAGTTCAGGGCGTTTTTAACTAATCTTAAAAATTTTGAAAACTAGTGAGTGTCTTCACTGGTATTTGATTTCTTTGTCACTCGTGTAAAAACGCCAATATAAGTGATAAATTTTTTCACTAAACAGCGATTCCTTGCGAGGGAGTCACGGAGGGAGTCACGAAAAAAAGGGAGTCACGCTTTAAGGGATACAAGGTCGCCATCAGACTTTTTTATCGTTATTTTTTGATTAAAACAAATTATTAAATGTCTCTAGAGACCTTTTGGACGTCAAATCAACACACGCAGAAGCTGTTTTAAGCCTAGTAGAGTGTCATTGACAGCGAACTAATGCATTAAAAGACTTCACCCTTTACCCTGTGCGTTCATTGGAGGGGGGGGGGGGGGCGTTCATTGGAAGGGGGGAGGGGGGGGGGGGGCTTTCATAAATTCAACCACCAAATGGCGTTCCAGCAATGCTGTGCAGACCCAACAATCGTTGGTTAAACATGAAAACTGTACAGTTATTGGTGCAAATCGCCTTCTGCAGCGGCTAAGCAATAGCTGTTCTAGTGCGTAGGTAGCGTACAGGACCCAAAACAGAGAATACAGCGTGACAATACCTGTTTTGGCAAGCACATCATTGCATGTACCATATGGTACGTGAGTATGGTATGTGGTATGTGACTGTGTTCCAAAGCACGCACGCCCCCTGTGCGTTCATTGGAGAGTGGGCAATTATTTTCAACCTGCCCTCCCCTGGGCGTTCATTTGAGGGGGGGGGGGGCTTTCATTGGAGGGGGGGGGGAGCGTTCTTTGGAGGATTTACATCTACCGTAAATCCTCCAATACAACCCCTTCCAATAGTGCCCCCAGGGGTAAGGGGTATGTTATGCCATGTGCCTTTTATGGGCAAAAATATAGTGGTAGGTACATTTATATCGTGTATACACACTACTACGAACCAATTAGTACGTTTCAGCAACTATTAACGGTAAATTAACCATTAAATGTGGCAAAAGTGATCAAAATCACCGAGCAGCTGTGCCATGGGCGCGTTGTAATTCTCGTCCTTGCCTTGTAAGTTCTCGTCAAAGTCGAGCTTCGGCACGACGCGCTGGAGCCCGATTGAGTGCCTGATCGCCGTTGAAGTACTCGAGGAACTGCTCGATCCAGAAGCGAAAGGCCCGGCACAGACGAGCCCGCTCCACGTAGGCCGAGCAGTGTGCCTCGTGCGGCCTGCGATTACACGTATTACTGCAGCAGTCTGAGCTGCTGTAAATGCCGCAATGGAGACCAGGGCAGTTTCGACGTCCTTTACACGACATGTACCACGCGCCGAAAATATCTAAAGAACCCCCTCAGCCCCCCCCCCCCTTCCAATGACCCCCTCCCCCCCTGTCAATAAACGCCCAGGGTAGAGGGTGGGTTAAAAAATAAACGCCAAAGGCGCTTAATGGGGGTTTTGCGGTTTGGCGGACGCTGGCTCTGTGTTAGAAACTGAAAAATGCTACCTAGGTACGTATTGGTTGAAGACGTCATGCCAAAATGCACAAAAGGGCAACTGTGGTGACACCAACGGGCAATCGAGTGTTGAACAGGACAAGCAAGTTACAATGCCTTCATATCGTAGAATGAATAATGCATGTCATATAAGCAGACCCGGAGTGATCCCCGCATGGTAGTTTCACGGTTATTTAAGCAGCTTGTGAAACCATTACAAGAGCGTCCTTGAAACGAGCTGAGCTGTTTAGCTACAGCCTGCCTTTGCAACTCCATAAACGTTTCGTTCTTTGGCCTTTAGGGCAGACGGGTCTCCCCTACCCCAATCCCCAGGTACCCGTGGTCCTCCTTCTTGGTGGAGATGTTGAGTAGGTTCTCCTGACAGCGCTCGCAGTTGGCGTTGGCGAGGCGGCAGCGCTCGAGGAAGACGCGCGCCAGCGCCTCCGACGACTCGAACCACTGGTGGGCGAGGAAGACGCAGAGCGCGAACCGCCGCCCCGTCTGGCGCAGCTCTGCCGCTCGGCGTGGCGACGGCGACCGCGCAGCTGCCCTGGAGGAGCGGGGGGGGCGGCACTATTGGAGGGGAGGGCTCTATTTTTTCAACCTTGCCGTACCCGGGGGCACTATTGGGGGCAGGTTGTATTGGAGAATTTACGGTGTCTGGCCATCTAGTTTATACGCACTAAAACCGTCGTTTCTGCCTCTTTTTCACCACTTTTTGGACAATTTTTGACAGTTTTTCTATAATCTGAAAAAAATTTCCATCATTTTTAAATTTTTCTTAATGTTTTTTTTCTTTAATTTTGACCAAGCCTGCCGTCAAGACTCACGTTTTATCAGCCACGTGCACGCACGCACGCACGCACGCACGCACGCACGCACGCACGCACGCACGCACGCACGCACGCACGCACGCACGCACGCACGCACGCACGCACGCACGCACGCACGCACGCACGCACGCACGCACGCACGCACGCACGCACGCACGCACGCACGCACGCACGCACGCACGCAGAGGCACGCACGCACGCACGCACGCACGCACGCACGCACGCGCGCACGCACGCACGCGCGCACCCACACACGCGCGCACGCACGCACGCACGCACGCACGCGCGCACGCACGCACGCACGCACGCACGCACGCACACACACACGCACGCACGCACGCACACACGCACGCACGCACGCACGCACGCACGCACGCGCGCACGCGCGCACGCACGCACACACACACGCTCGCACGCACGCACGCACGCTCGCACGGTACGCACGCAGGAGTAGACAAAGTTGACAGCGAGCGTGCGTGCGTGCGTGCACCTCGTTTCGTCACAGTACGGTGTCCCTCACTAAAACGTTGCGAAGCCTAACAGTAAAGTAAAAGGAAGGTCTAAAACGAACGTCTAGTTCCCGATCAGTTCGTGTTGATTGAGTTGTCGACCAGATACCTAGGGTAAATGTTCCACGGAGAAATCAAATCTGTTTCGAATTGTCATTCCGTTTGCTATCAAGTAGATTCGACTCGTGTACGTTAGTAAATGGGTATAGCCGTATAGTTTTTCATAGTACAGGGTAGAAGTTGAGTTGAAAAATTATTGGACATCATGAAGCAAGGCGCTGGCTCTATGTAGAAACTGTAAATGCTATATTGGTTGAAGACGCCATGCGAAATGCAAATTGTGGTGACCCCAACGGGCAATCGAGTGTTCAACAAACGAGGGTTC
This sequence comes from Paralinhomoeus sp. GSCO2_6, assembly GCA_030248085.1. NCBI lineage: Eukaryota > Metazoa > Nematoda > Chromadorea > Monhysterida > Linhomoeidae > Paralinhomoeus > Paralinhomoeus sp. GSCO2_6. Next base: position 12,114 of record JASAMY010002058.1, on the reverse strand, counting down.
GCTCAATCGCTCCCAGAAGAACACGACAGTGCGGCTATGACGTTCCGCTGGTCAGGTTCCATACAATGTCGCCATCAGACTTTTTTATCGTTATTTTTTGATTAAAACAAATTATTAAATGTCTCTAGAGACCTTTTGGACGTCAAATCAACACACGCAGAAGCTGTTTTAAGCCTAGTAGAGTGTCATTGACAGCGAACTAATGCATTAAAAGACTTCACCCTTTACCCTGTGCGTTCATTGGAGGGGGGGGGGAGCTTTCAAAAATTTAACCACCAAATGGCGTTCCAGCAATGCTGTGCAGACCCAACAATCGTTGGTTAAACATAAAAACTGTACAGTTATTGGTGCAAATCGCCTTCTGCAGCGGCTAAGCAATAGCTGTTCTAGTGCGTAGGTAGCGTACAGGACCCAAAACAGAGAATACAGCGTGACAATACCTGTTTTGGCAAGCACATCATTGCATGTACCATATGGTACGTGAGTATGGTATGTGGTATGTGACTGTGTTCCAAAGCACGCACGCCCCCTGTGCGTTCATTGGAGAGTGGGCAATTATTTTCAACCTGCCCTCCCCTGGGCGTTCATTTGAGGGGGGGGGGGGAGGCTTTCATTGGAGGGGGGGAGCGTTCTTTGGAGGATGTATGTACATCTACCGTAAATCCTCCAATACAACCCCTTCCAATAGTGCCCCCCTCCAATAGTGCCCCCAGGTGTGGCAAGGTTGAAATAATAGAGCCCCCTTCCAATAGTGCCCCCAGTTGTTGTTGGATTTGGGGTGACGCTAGGAGGCCTGTCAATGGCCCATGTAGCCTACCCATCTCCATGACGCCTTCCCGTCTACAGCCGTATGATTAGCGGAAGACTTTCGGAAGAACGCCATCTGTAATCTAGGGCAGCGATGGCACGAGAAAATCCATGGAAAGGGAAGTCCTCGATCTAGTGGCGCCATCAAGAATCGAAACCAGGACCTTGCGCGCAAGAGGCCGGTTTTTTGCCACTAGGCCATGCCGCTGCCAGTGCCCCCAGGGGTAAGGGGTATGTTATGCCATGTGCCTTTTATGGGCAAAAATATAGTGGTAGGTACATTTATATCGTGTATACACACTACTACGAACCAATTAGTACGTTTCAGCAACTATTAACGGTAAATTAACCATTAAATGTGGCAAAAGTGATCAAAATCACCGAGCAGCTGTGCCATGGGCGCGTTGTAATTCTCGTCCTTGCCTTGTAAGTTCTCGTCAAAGTCGAGCTTCGGCACGACGCGCTGGAGCCCTTCTTTCTTCTTCTTCTTTTCTCGGGCCGGCTCTGACGGCGACGACAGAGGCCGCCGACGCCGGAGCAGAGAGCGTCCGCGCTTGGGCGCTATATACTCTCTAACAGCCGTAAACAGAAATGGTTCCACCCCACAGGAGGAGGTACGAGACCTGCCGTTGGGTGGTGTTCGGAGCAGGCTGGCCTTTAGGACCACCTGGTAGGGAAATTGCCGTTCAACAGAAACGGCTTAACAGGAGTGACGCGCCGTCCGGCGGTTTAAATTGACTAGGTGGCTAGGCTGGACTAGTACCTAGTGTTAGGTATTTGATCAGGTATCCCACGGCTAGGGCGGTGGTGAAGGCGACCAGGGCGTCCTCCACTGAACCTCCAGCGGCAACGGCCTCAGGCCAAGGCGTCCGCGGGCCCAAGCGGAGACCACCAGGCCACCTCCATCACGACCTCTCCAGTGGACCTTCTCTCTACTGGAGGCTCAAACGAGTAGAAGCAAGACCTTGCGGTCTGACACGTATTCCCGAGAAACGCGCTGCTGAGTCAGTACGTACTCTGAGAGCAGGACGCAGGGGTCTAGGACCTCTCGCAGTAGACTAGACGCACTACGGACCGGGTCACCATCAAACCTGTTCCGCGGCACTGTCCTCGGGGCAAGGCCCCTGCCCACATGGACCTGTTAAACAGGAAGCATAGTAGCTTTATAGGAGCTCGATGAAGAGCGATAGGTGTGTGTGCGCCGTTAGGGGCTAGCCCCCTCCCGCCGTGGCAATTTTGAGCCCACGGTCCAGCAGCCAGATCGGTAGCTGGCTCCGCTTGCCTGGAGGCCAGGCGCACAGGGAGGGCGCGCTGGAGCCCGATTGAGTGCCTGATCGCCGTTGAAGTACTCGAGGAACTGCTCGATCCAGAAGCGAAAGGCCCGGCACAGACGAGCCCGCTCCACGTAGGCCGAGCAGTGTGCCTCGTGCGGCCTGCGATTACACGTATTACTGCAGCAGTCTGAGCTGCTGTAAATGCCGCAATGGAGACCAGGGCAGTTTCGACGTCCTTTACACGACATGTACCACGCGCCGAAAATATCTAAAGAACCCCCTCAGCCCCCCCCCCTTCCAATGACCCCCTCCCCCCCCCCCCCCTGTCAATAAACGCCCAGGGTAGAGGGTGGGTTAAAAAATAAACGCCAAAGGCGCTTAATGGGGGTTTTGCGGTTTGGCGGACGCTGGCTCTATGTTAGAAGCTAAAAAATGCTAAAAAAAATGGTTGAAGACGTCATGCCAAAATGCAAAAAGGGCAACTGTGGTGACCGCAACGGGCAATCGAGTGTTCAACGGGACAAGCAAGTTACACAATGCCTTCATATCGTAGAATGAATAATGCATGTCATATAAGCAGACCCGCAGTGATCCCCGCATGGTAGTTTCACGGTTAGTTAAGCAGCTTGTGAAACCATTTACAAGAGCGTCCTCTCCAACGAGCTGAGCTGTTCAGCTACAGCCTGCCTTTGCAACTCCATAAACGTTTCGTTCTTTGGCCTTTAGGGCAGACGGGTCAAGACTTCAGTATTCAGCGCTTCTGTAGACAAACACAAAATACAAGCACTACAATCGCTCACAGAAGAGCACAACAGTTTGGTGGTATGCTTCCGTTGGTCAGATTGCATATACGTCTCAATCCCAGTTCATTAGTCTCCCCCACCCCAATCCCCCACGTACCTGTGGACCCCCTTCTTGGTGGAGATGTTGAGTAGGTTCTCCTGACAGCGCTCGCAGTTGGCGTTGGCGAGGCGGCAGCGCTCGAGGAAGACGCGCGCCAGCGCCTCCGACGACTCGAACCACTGGTGGGCGAGGAAGACGCAGAGCGCGAACCGCCGCCCCGTCTGGCGCAGCTCCGCAGCTCGGCGGGGCGACGGCGACCTCGCAGCTGCCCTGGAGGAGCGGGGGGCGGCACTATTGGAGGGGAGGGCTCTATTTTTTCAACCTTGCCGTACCCGGGGGCACTGTTGGGGGCAGGTTGTATTGGAGAATTTACGGTGTCTGGCCATCTAGTTTATACGCACTAAAACCGTCGTTTCTGCCTCTTTTTCACCACTTTTTGGACAATTTTTGACAGTTTTTCTATAATCTGAAAAAAATTTCCATCATTTTTAAATTTTTCTTAATGTTTTTTTTCTTTAATTTTGACCAAGCCTGCCGTCAAGACTCACGTTTTATCAGCCACGTGCACGCACGCACGCACGCACGCACGCACGCACGCACGCACGCACGCACGCACGCACGCACGCACGCACGCACGCCCGCACGCACGCACGCACGCACGCACGCACGCACGCACGCAGAGGCACGCACGCACGCACGCACGCACGCACGCACGCACGAGCGCACGCACGCACGCGCGCACACACACACGCGCGCACGCACGCACGCACGCACGCGCGCACGCACGCACGCACGCACACACACACACACACGCACGCACGCACGCACGCACGCACACACGCACGCACGCACGCACGCACGCACGCACGCACGCACGCACGCGCGCACGCGCGCACGCACGCACGCACACACACACGCTCGCACGCACGCACGCACGCTCGCACGGTACGCACGCAGGAGTAGACAAAGTTGACAGCGAGCGTGCGTGCGTGCGTGCACCTCGTTTCGTCACAGTACGGTGTCCCTCACTAAAACGTTGCGAAGCCTAACAGTAAAGTAAAAGGAAGGTCTAAAACGAACGTCTAGTTCCCGATCAGTTCGTGTTGATTGAGTTGTCGACCAGATACCTAGGGTAAATGTTCCACGGAGAAATCAAATCTGTTTCGAATTGTCATTCCGTTTGCTATCAAGTAGATTCGACTCGTGTACGTTAGTAAATGGGTATAGCCGTATAGTTTTTCATAGTACAGGGTAGAAGTTGAGTTGAAAAATTATTGGACATCATGAAGCAAGGCGCTGGCTCTATGTAGAAACTGTAAATGCTATATTGGTTGAAGACGCCATGCGAAATGCAAATTGTGGTGACCCCAACGGGCAATCGAGTGTTCAACAAACGAGGGTTCGCTCAATCGCTCACAGAAGAACACGACAGTGCGGCTATGACGTTCCGCTGGTCAGGTTCCATACAATGTCGCCATCAGACTTTTTTATCGTTATTTTTTGATTAAAACAAATTATTAAATGTCTCTAGAGACCTTTTGGACTTCAAATCAACACACGCAGAAGCTGTTTTAAGCCTAGTAGTGTGTCATTGACAGCGAACTAATGCAGTAAAAGACTTCACCCTTTACCCTGTGCGTTCATTGGCGGGGGGGGGGGGGCGTTCATTGGAAGGGGGGAGGGGGGGGGGCGTTCATTGGAAGGGGGGAGGGGGGGGGGCGTTCATTGGAAGGGGGAGGGGGGGGGGCTTTCATAAATTCAACCACCAAATGGCGTTCCAGCAATGCTGTGCAGACCCAACAATCGTTGGTTAAACATGAAAACTGTACAGTTACTGGTGCAAATCGCCTTCTGCAGCGGCTAAGCAATAGCTGTTCTAGTGCGTAGGTAGCGTACAGGACCCAAAACAGAGAATACAGCGTGACAATACCTGTTTTGGCAAGCACATCATTGCATGTACCATATGGTACGTGAGTATGGTATGTGGTATGTGACTGTGTTCCAAAGCACGCACGCCCCCTGTGCGTTCATTGGAGAGTGGGCAATTATTTTCAACCTGCCCTCCCCTGGGCGTTCATTTGAGGGGGGGGGGCTTTCATTGGAGGGGGGGAGCGTTCTTTGGAGGATTTACATCTACCGTAAATCCTCCAATACAACCCCTTCCAATAGTGCCCCCCTCCAATAGTGCCCCCAGGTGTGGCAAGGTTGAAATAATAGAGCCCCCTTCCAATAGTGCCCCCAGGGGTAAGGGGTATGTTATGCCATGTGCCTTTTATGGGCAAAAATATAGTGGTAGGTACATTTATATCGTGTATACACACTACTACGAACCAATTAGTACGTTTCAGCAACTATTAACGGTAAATTAACCATTAAATGTGGCAAAAGTGATCAAAATCACCGAGCAGCTGTGCCATGGGCGCGTTGTAATTCTCGTCCTTGCCTTGTAAGTTCTCGTCAAAGTCGAGCTTCGGCACGACGCGCTGGAGCCCGATTGAGTGCCTGATCGCCGTTGAAGTACTCGAGGAACTGCTCGATCCAGAAGCGAAAGGCCCGGCACAGACGAGCCCGCTCCACGTAGGCCGAGCAGTGTGCCTCGTGCGGCCTGCGATTACACTACACGTATTTAGAATGAATATGGTAGCTATGTAAATAATAATATGTACTCCTACCTAACATTAGGATACTGGGAGTATTTATTTTCAGTTAATAAATGAGCGTTTCGCCTCTATGTCTGCAGCAGTCTGAGCTGCTGTAAATGCCGCAATGGAGACCAGGGCAGTTTCGACGTCCCTACGACATGTACCACGCGCCGAAAATATCTAAAGAACGCCCTCAGCCCCCCCTGTCAATAAACGCCCAGGGTAGAGGGTGGGTTAAAAAATAAACGCCAAAGGCGCTTAATGGGGGTTTTGCGGTTTGGCGGACGCTGGCTCTGTGTTAGAAACTGAAAAATGCTACCTAGGTACGTATTGGTTGAAGACGTCATGCCAAAATGCACAAAAGGGCAACTGTGGTGACACCAACGGGCAATCGAGTGTTGAACAGGACAAGCAAGTTACAATGCCTTCATATCGTAGAATGAATAATGCATGTCATATAAGCAGACCCGGAGTGATCCCCGCATGGTAGTTTCACGGTTATTTAAGCAGCTTGTGAAACCATTACAAGAGCGTCCTTGAAAAGACCTGAGCTGTTTAGCTACAGCCTGCCTTTGCAACTCCATAAACGTTTCGTTCTTTGGCCTTTAGGGCAGACGGGTCTCCCCTACCCCAATCCCCAGTAGAGTTGGGCGCGTATTTTTTCAAACGAATTTTTTCAAAAAAATACACGTATTTTTTTGAAAAAATACGTCGCCGCCTGTATCTTATTTTTAAAAAATACGGTCGTAGTCGTAATCGTAAGGTCATAGTGGTAAATCGGAGTCGTAAGCGTGTATTTTGTTGGGTCAACCTGCAATAAATACTAAAACATTCGTTGTTAATCAGTGTACCCAACATCGAAGAGCATATATTTGTTATGTAGGTGGAGTAGACAAGACGATTTGTCTTACATAACATATTCTTATGACGCTTAGGTTTCGCTTTTGACAGGTTGCGGACGCAGCGGACGCGGACCCAACAATTGGTTCTGCTAGCTTCATTGCTAGCTTTTGCTCTTGCTACCTCCTCCCTGCGCCCACAATCTCTGCGTCGCGCCCTGTGTCGCGTTCTTAGCTGCACGGCCCATTGCTCACTATGTTGGATGCCAAATCTCCTGGTCGCTCATTACTCCGCTTACGCACCACTCACCCACACACTCAGCTCACACACACACACACACACACACATACGCACACACACTAGTAACTAGTACACATTCACTTGCATGCTTGCGCAGTTTTGCAGCGTTCGACCTACTTTATGTACCGATTTCTAAGCTTTGGGCACTTTGCTGATGGCTTATTATGAGGTATGGTACATGTACATACATACGTACTCTAAAAAAATACAAAAGATACGTATTTTTTCAAAAAAAAATACCGTATTTTTTTAAAAAAATACGTCGGTCCAAAGTCAAAACGTATTTTTCCCAACTCTAATCCCCAGGTACCCGTGGTCCTCCTTCTTGGTGGAGATGTTGAGTAGGTTCTCCTGACAGCGCTCGCAGTTGGCGTTGGCGAGGCGGCAGCGCTCGAGGAAGACGCGCGCCAGCGCCTCCGACGACTCGAACCACTGGTGGGCGAGGAAGACGCAGAGCGCGAACCGCCGCCCCGTCTGGCGCAGCTCTGCCGCTCGGCGTGGCGACGGCGACCGCGCAGCTGCCCTGGAGGAGCGGGGGGGGGCGGCACTATTGGAGGGGAGGGCTCTATTTTTTCAACCTTGCCGTACCCGGGGGCACTATTGGGGGCAGGTTGTATTGGAGAATTTACGGTGTCTGGCCATCTAGTTTATACGCACTAAAACCATCGTTTCTGCCTCTTTTTCACCACTTTTTGGACAATTTTAGACAGTTTTTCTATAATCTGAAAAAAATTTCCATCATTTTTAAATTTTTCTTAATGTTTTTTTTCTTTAATTTTGACCAAGCCTGCCGTCAAGACTCACGTTTTATCAGCCACGTGCACGCACGCACGCACGCACGCAGAGGCACGCACGCACGCACGCACGCACGCACGCACGCACGCACGCACGCACGCACGCACGCACGCGCGCACGCACGCGCGCACACACACACGCGCGCACGCACGCACGCACGCGCGCACGCACGCACGCACGCACGCACGCACGCACACACACACACACACGCACGCACGCACACACACACACACACGCACGCACGCACGCACGCACGCACGCACGCACGCACGCACGCACGCACGCACGCGCGCACGCACGCACACACGCACACACACACGCTCGCACGCACGCACGCACGCTCGCACGGTACGCACGCAGGAGTAGACAAAGTTGACAGCGAGCGTGCGTGCGTGCGTGCACCTCGTTTCGTCACGGTACGGTGTCCCTCACTAAAACGTTGCGAAGCCTAACAGTAAAGTAAAAGGAAGGTCTAAAACGAACGTCTAGTTCCCGATCACTTCGTGTTGATTGAGTTGTCGACCAGATACCTAGGGTAAATGTTCCACGGAGAAATCAAATCTGTTTCGAATTGTCATTCCGTTTGCTATCAAGTAGATTCGACTCGTGTACGTTAGTAAATGGGTATAGCCGTATAGTTTTTCATAGTACAGGGTAGAAGTTGAGTTGAAAAATTATTGGACATCATGAAGCAAGGCGCTGGCTCTATGTAGAAACTGTAAATCAGGGTGTACGCGGCAGCGTACAACCCTAATCAGGGTGTACGCGGCAGCGTACAACCCTAATATGTGACGACTTCTGCAATGCGGTTTTTTGAATTTTCAGTCGCTCATAACTCTTGATTGCCTGAACGGATTGTGGCGAATGATAGCTCAAAAGAACCGCCTTCTAGACCGGAATCGAATAAGCCGTCCCGCGTTTCGGTACTCGAGCGCATTAACACGAAACTTCCGAAAATGTTCCGAAAAAGTGGTGTTTTTTTTTCCTGTTCTGCACACACTTTTTGGGGCGCCGCTCTGGAACGCCTCAGTCGATTGGGACAAAACTTGGCGTGAGCACGCGGTATATGATGGCAACTTTGTGACCGCAAGAAAAGTTTATCTAGGTGCTACAGATCTAGAGTTAAGGCCGATTTAGTAATTTTTTGGAACATAGTCGTTTTTTTTGGCCAAAATGCGACAAGAGTAAAAGTCGAAAAAAAGCCGAGTAAACCCCCAAATGTTATTTGATTTACGTAAACAGCTTTACAAAGAAAGTCTAAGACGCTTGCATGACATTTGAAATTCTCACCACATAATGAGATATAGGCAACCAAAATTTCGCAAATTTCGACCAAAAAAACTTTGTCAGCTATAGGCGCTTCAACCGTTTGTGGCAGAGCTGTGCTGCAATGACGAAAGTTAATCGTCCGGACCTGGAATAGGTTACTTTCGACAAATGGCAGCGCTCCGATGCCCATGTCTCGGTCGGCCCCCTTTGAAAGGCCTTTTTTTGGGTGTTTTGTCCCAAAAGTTTGTCAGCTATAGGCGCTTCAACCGTTTGTCACAGAGCTGTGCTGTAATGATGACAGTTCCTCGTCTAGACCTGGAATAGGTCACTTTTGACAAATGAGATCTCTCCGACTTCCATGTTTCGCAGCTAGACTCTCTTGGCACACCCCCATTTTGGGCGACATTCGAAACTTTGAGCGTGCATTACTTTTGCTTTCCTGGACGAATTCTGCCACGTGATAGCTCAAAAGAACCGCATTCAAAGGGTGATTCGATTGAGTCGCAACACGTTTCCATACTCTTGCGCATTACCGAGAAAATTGTGTGGATGTAACAAAAAATTGGGTCCTTCCAACCTTTTGGCCTGTCGCTCGCTCACACCTGTATCAATCGAAACAAAACTTGGCACGCATCTACCTATGACCCACATAAAAACCCTCTGAAGAATTCAGTCTAGGTGCAATACATCGTGAGGTTACAGTTTACGTTGCAATATTTTTGGCGCGTTTTGTAAAGTCATCAGACTACTGATCGCGAGGTCGCTGGTTCGACTCCCAGTGACGCCTGTGACGCTTTTGCAGGTGTCAATCAAAATCAAAAATCAATGTTTTTATTGATGCAAGCACCGACACAGTACAGGGACCGTAAACCAACGCACGGGGTACGAAGGGGCGATGCATCATAATAACACTGTATCACTAACACTACCTACGGCGTTCTTCTCCCGCGAGGGAAGGTGGGCCGCCACCTGGCACGGATTTCGGGCCGAAGCCCCGGAGCCGCCCTACACCGAGGCAATGAGAGCGATTCATCCCTTGCCCAAGGGGATTCGTGACTCAGTGACCTCAGTGGAAGGGAGTTGAACCCCCGACCACGAGCGCGCCGAGCACGACGCATTACCACTGAGCCACTACGCTCACGTCATCTTGGGAAACCCATCAACGGTTCTTTGCTGCAGTGTCTCCAGTCCATCCCACATTCTCTGTCTCTTTTCTAGGTTCTTCTACCAAAATTTTGGCAAATTTTTGATATTTATGGACGGATGCTCGTTACAGCCCTTGATGCACGAAAATGACACAGCTGCACACCCGCACGCACGCACGCACGCACGCACGCACGCACGCACGCACGCACGCACGCACGCACGCACGCACGCACGCACGCACGCACGCACGCACGCACGCACGCACGCACGCACGCACGCACGCACGCACGCACGCACGCACGCACAATGTGTACAGTGGTACACGTTTTTCATAAGCTTTATGGTGCAACACTGAGCATGCGTCCGTGCTGGTCTGCTGCTGTGGATTTGTATGTGTGTGCATGCGTGAGTTTTCGATTAATCTTTCTTTTACGAAAAAACACTGTATTAAGGAAAATTTTGCAGGTGGCTGCAAAAAAAAAGAGAATATGTGACGGACGCTCCTTTAGGTCCAGTTTGAAAAAACGTGGTATTAAAAGTAGCCACTTCATCAGATGATCAACTTCAGTTTGGACAAACCGTGTATAATCGAACCAAACGCAGCAACACGTCACATATTCGGCGTTTGTTGTGTGAGCCATCGCACGCACACAACCACAACACCACCACCATCAATCCAACCTCACAACTCGTTCATCTCTCTGACGATGTGCTGCCATTCATAGGCATTGCATGGATGGATAGGGCACACAGCCAAAGATACTGCATAGGTAGATAACTTCACTGCCCTGTCCGTTCCAAAATTTAATATGTGGCTTGCTCTTACAGTAAGTGATATGTAGCATCATTTCACAATCTTAAGTACCAGTACATGCCGTACATTCAACTTCGATTCTCGTTCATCTTTGTTCCGCTTCTGTTAGCCTGTAGCTATGGACGGGACTGCCATCTGTGGGCGGCAAGGACAAGGCCCACTCTCGTCTCTGAGTCCAAGGAATAAATGGACTCGGTGCAGCCTGGACTGCCTTTCCAGTGATCCAAGCGAGCGGGTGAAGCGAGCACAACAAACGCCGAATATGTGACGTGTTGCTGCGTTTGGTTCGACTAGAGGCGCACGCGGCCTTTGGCCGCCATGTGTACGTTAAGGACGCAACAAATTGTTTAGCATATATACGATACATTAATGCCCATGATTGTCACATAGCTTCATTTTATTGATCAGGAATGGCATGCACCGCATTGGCAGTTGGTTGCTGCAATATGTGCACCAAATTCGTAGCTGATCTTTTGATTGCGATGGGCGTTCACCCTGTTGTTGACAGTTGGTGGCACCAAATTCACTGCTGCTCTGTTGATCGCGATGGGTGTTCACCCTGCTGACAGTTGGTTTCACCAATTAATTGCTGCTCTGTTGATCGTGAATTCGCAATGGGCGTTCACCTTGTTGACAGTTGGTGGCGCCAAATTCACTACTGCTTGGTTGATCACAATGGGCATTCATCAAGTTGGGCAGGATACAATGTACCACACCTCCAGTATTCATTTGCATAATTATGCTGGATCATGCGGCAAATGACTTGTTGAGGAGAGTCATTTGATATGCAATTCATCAATATGCAGTTCATTTTCCATTTTCTAATTAGGCAAGATACAATGTACCACACTTACAGTAACCATTTACATAATTATGCGGGAGCACATGCAAATGACTCGTGATGTTTAGCCGAGTCATTTGATATGCAATTCATCAATGCACAGTTCATTTTCCATTTTTCAATTAGGCAAGATACAATGTACCACACATACAGTAACCATTTGCATAATTATGTGGGAGCACATGTAAATGCTTTCTGATGTTTAGCCGAATCATTTGATATGCCATTCATCAATGCACAATTCATTTTCCATTTTCCAATTAGGCCAGATACAATGCACCACACTTACAGTAACCATTTGCATAATTATGCAGGAGCATGTGCAAATGACTCGTGACGTCAAGGCGAGTCATTTGATACACAATTCATCCATGTGCAATTCGTTTGGTAGTGTTAATCTGTGCTGCAACATTTGAAAATGCGCCATAACTATGGTACAAATTTGCATATCTATCAATTCATTTTCCATTTTCCAATTAGGCCAGATACAATGCACCACACTTACAGTAACCATTAGCAATACGTAACTGAACGAAGAACTAA
>JASAMY010003315.1:0-29233 GCA_030248085.1 Paralinhomoeus sp. GSCO2_6 | reverse complement strand
AGGACATGAAAATATAGATACTGAATCACTTCTGAGCACGTTTTTGATGATGAATGACAAACTACAAAAGAGATGAAAGGTTTCTCAGATATAGCAACAACCCCTCCGCCCATCTCTGCCACCCATCGGTCATTGAGCTACTGACTTTTGGCTCTTGGCCACAAAACCAATTTCCTTCCATTCTCTCCAGCCCCCCCCCCCCTCTTACATCTGTTCACGGTCTTCTTTGTGTGCGCGTTTTGTGCATGTTTCGGATTGTTCGTGTTGGGTTGCGAGAGAGTGCTCCAGACATACAGCACATACAAACAGACACACCGAAAAGCCTAGGCTTCCTTGCCACATAGCATCACCACAGAAAAATAAAACAAAACTTCTGCAAAACGAGTCTCAGCGCATGTCTCCAATTTAAGTCGTGGGTGTGTTGATATGAAATTTATTAAGGAAAATTTTGCAGGTGGCTGCAAAAAGGAGAATATGTGGCGCGCCTTTAGGTCCAGTTTGAAAAAACGCGGTATTAAAGTAGTCACTTCATCAGATGATCAACTTCAGTATGGACAAACCGTGTATAATCGAACCAAACGCAGCAACACGTCACATATTCGGCGTTTGTTGTGCTCGCTTCACTCGCTCGCTTGGATCACTGGAAAGGCAGTCCAGGCTGCATGAGGACCACCCCTGATGAGCATTCCTTGCCTTTCATTCCTTGGACTCAGAGACGAGAGCGGGTCTTGTCCTTGCCTGGACGTCCACAGATGACAGTCCTGTCCATAGGTACAGGCTAACAGAAGTGGAATAAAGATGAACGAGAATCGAAGATTGAATGTAGGGTATGTACTTGGTACTCAAGATTGTGAAATGATGGCACATATCACTTTTACTGTAAGGGCAAGCCACATATTAAAAATTCAGGACAGGCAGGGCAGCGAAATTGTCAATGCAGAATCTTTGGCTGTGTGCCCTGTCCATCCACCCAATGCCTATGAATGACAGTGCATCGTCAGAGAGATGAAAGAGTTTGTGAGGGTGGATTGATGGTGGTGGTGTTGTGGCTGTGTGCGATGGCTCGCACAACAAACGCCGAATATGTGACGTGTTGCTGCGTTTGGTTCGATTATACACGGTTTGTCCATACTGAAGTTGATCATCTGATGAAGTGACTACTTTAATACCGCGTTTTTTCAAACTGGACCTAAAGGAGCGCCACATATTCTCCTTTTTTGCAGCCACCTGCAAAATTTTCCTTAATACAGTGTTTTTTCGTAAAAGAAAGATTAATCGAAACCTCACGCACGCACACACATACAACCCCACAGCAGCAGACCAGCACGGACCCATGCTGAGTGGTGCACCATAAAGCTTATGAAAAGTGTGTACCACTGTACACATTGTGCGTGCGTGCATGCGTGTGTGCGTGCGTGCGTGCGTGCGTACGTGCGTGCGTGCGGGTGTTGCATTGTTGTGAGTCACGCACTGTAGTGAGTATCGGTCCAAAAATGTGTTCCCTGGCTGAAAAAAAATTACCAAAATGTCGGAAAGCCTGGAGAAGAGACAATAAGAGTGGTCGCAGCAAAGTACCATTGATGGGTCTCTAAATAGGACACGTGCAAACGCATAGGCCCTACTGGGAGTCGAACCAGCGACCTCTTGATTTCGGGAACAAGGTAGAACGAAGAACTTGCAAAGTAAACCATACCTCACGATCTACAGCATGTAGCAAGAAGCCCTCTTTGGATTTCATTTTTTGATGTAGACCGTAGATGCCTGCAAAGTTTCATTTCAATTGATGCAGGCGCAAGTGGGCGACGAACCAAAAGCTAGGCAGGACCCACTTTTTATAACATTTCCAAGTACATCTCGGTAATGCACAAGCGTATGAAAACGTGTTATGACTTAATCGATTCCGCCTTTGAATGCGCTTCTTTTGAGCCACCACGCGCCAGAATTCGTCCAGGAAATCAAAAATAATGCGCGATCAAAGTTGTAAATTTTGTCCAAAATGGGGGTCTGCTAAGAGGGTCGAGCTGCCAAACATGGAAATCGGAGCGCTCCCATTGTCGAAAGTGACCTATTCCAGGTCCAGACGAGTAACTTTCATCATTACAGCACAGCCCTGCGACGAACGGTTGAAGCGCCTATAGCTAACAAAATTTCCTCAAAATTACCGAAATTTGAGTTGGCAATATCTCAAAGTGTGGTGAGAATTTCAAAGGTCATGCAAGCGCCGTGGACTCACCTTCAGAAATAGTTCACGAAACTCAAAAAACATTTGGGGGTTTACTCGGCTTTTTTTCGAGTTTTACTCTTGTCAGATTTTGGCCCAAAAAACGGCTATGTCCAAGAAATATGAACAAAATCGGCCATAAATCGAGATCCGTAGCACCTAAAGAAATTTCCGTTGGAGGCACAAAGTTGCCATCATATACCGCGTGCTCACGCCAAGTTTTGTCCCAATCGACTGAGGCGTTCCAGAGCGGCGCCCCAAAAAGTGTGTGCAGAACAGGAAAAAAAAAACACCACTTTTTCGGAACATTTTCGGAAGTTTCGTGTAAATGCGCTCGAGCACCGAAACGCGGGACGGCTTATTCGATTCCGGTCTAGAAGGCGGTTCTTTTGAGCTATCATTCGCCACAATCCGTTCAGGCAATCAAGAGTTATAAGCGACTGAAAATTCAAAAAGCCGCATTGAAGAAGTTGTCACATATTAGGGTTGTACGCTGACGCGTACACCCTGATTTAAAACAGAGTGGGTGTTACAAGCAATTCTGTAGTATTCGTGCAAATGCATTGGTTGACATGCATTGGCTTTGGTTGACCTGCATTCCAACACTTTGCAGTTTTATCATTGCAGTGATTTACAACTGAGTATTCTCAACATTATTTTATTTAATGAGACAAATTGATGTTGAACCACTTTGGAGCACTTTGCAAGCAGGAGTCCTGAGTTCGAAGCGGCTAGTATATGTAACGGTCGGGTACAATATGCAGCTCCCCCACACACCCTGTTGGGTATGCATTGTGCACGATTGGCGCACAGACGCGCGTACCGATCTGGCAGAGGAGGTCGACAGGCTCGTCCGAGAGGAAGTGGGCGCAGCGGCCGAGCGGCCGCCAGGAGCCACTCTCGGCGTCGGCGCCGTCCCTTCTCGAGAGGGCCGTCAGCGCGTAGCAGCGAGGATAGCTGAAGAAGCGGAACCGGACGGTATTACAGCAGTCGGACTGCTTGGCTGGCTCAGAAGAGAATAAGGCATACCTACTACGGTGTGTCTGTAGATGCCCCGCCCCCCCCCCCCTCTACATGATGGCCCTGTTTGTGCCCGAGCGTAAAACTCCGCATGTGCATTCTAGAACAATCGACGAGGAACCTGGAGCTGCTGTTGTCCAACTCGTCGACGTCGAGCCGAAGCTGTGCGGGCGCGTCCTGCTTGTCGGCGCGCTGGAACGCATGCCAGCGCAGCGGCTCCGAGGCGCTCGAGGCGGCCAGCGCCACGACGTGCGGTTTGTCCGGGCGCTACAACGAGAGGAGGGGTCCACAAAATGTGCTCTCGGCCGCACCACCACCCGCAGTAGAAGGCTCGCTCATCTGATTACTACTGGCCATTGCGTGCACATAGGTTCCGGGCTAGGGATGAGAATTTTTTTTTTTAACTTTTCTTTTTTAAAAAAAAATTTTTCTTTTTTAAAAAAAAAAAGTTGGTCGATTTTTTTTTTAATTAAAAAAAAAACTTTTTTTTTGTCGCGCGAGCGCACCGCGTACGCTTCCCTCGTGACTTACCGAGACGGCGTTTACTGTACGTCCTCCGCTTTCTTTTGCGGCCTCTTCCCTGCTCCCCACTACCTTTTGGTTGGTTATGATTGTTTGAGTTGCGTTTCGCGCGAATATTTTGAAAATGTTTTTGAAGTAGAATTGCTGCTCCGTGTGAGCTGTTGATTGCAAACGTGGCGTTGCCGACGCGGGGGTGTCCCCAATTGCTTGCCGAGTCGAGTCGTCGTACTGTCGGCGAGAAGAAGAGCTGCTGCGGCACCATGTCTGTCGAACCTTTTTGGCTGGATTGTTCAAGTCAAGGTCAGGATGGATGGATGTATACGTCAGAATTTTATTTACTGTAAAATCGGTTTTAAGCGTCTCCGTTGAATTTATCCACCTTTTGTGGCGACCCACAACCACAAGTGAATTTGCGTTTGAAAATAAATTCCAATAATTTTAACAATTTTTCAATAAATTTCAATAAATAGTCTTTCTTCCTGGTGTTAGCCAAAAGCAAGTGATTGACTGCGCGACACGACACGCACACATTCAGAAGACCCCTGGCCCTGTGCCCCGATCTCGTCGCTTAATACCGATTTTACAGTATCGTATGCATGCATCATAGCATGATGACGTGAGAATAGGTGAGTGTGGGGGTGAGTGTGAGGGATGAATCGCCATTTTTCGGAAGATCTTGTGCACGTCTAAGTCGACTTGTTGTAATGCTCAAAATATGATCTGCCAGTATTTTGCCATTATTGCGATATCACTTTTCTTGAAGCTTCAAAAAAAAAGGAAATTCGGGGGAGGGGTTGGGTTCTGATGCCGATAATCGATGAGTCTTTCGGGCGGGTAGCGTACACCCCCCCCCCCTTATATCCCCTCCCCGGACAGGTATCCGTATGATCTTTTGTACGCTTTCAAAAACTGGTTTGCAATTGCTAGAGAACGTAAGGGGGCGGAGATTGCAGCGCCTTCAATGGTGCACGGGTTGTTTTTGCGTTTCCCAAACGGGCGTTTTAGTTGATGTTTCGACATAAAATTCCTTACCTTGATCAGCCACTGCTCGGTACTTAATGGTTGGAATTTCGCGGGTGACATTGAATAAACGGGGTGGGGATATTGCTGTGCGCTAATGACTAATGAGCCATGGGGATTTCGCAGCAAGCATGCCGCACTGCGCGTTAGAAGATTGGTAGGGATTTCGGTGTGCAATTTGAATTACAGGGCGATTTCAGTTTGGTTGGAGGTGGGGCGGCGGGGGGTTTCGGATTTGGTCTGGAAATTCTTGGGCTGACTTCCTGAGTGTGTGTTTGGCTGTGGCGTGTGTTTGATTCAACGTGTGTGTCTGCAGGTGAGCTGCTGCGCTACGTGGATTTCCTCTTCAAGGACTGCTCTGTGACGGGACGGGACGCCCCTGTCCGTGTGGCTCGGCCACGGCAAGGGCTGCGGCTGCGGCCAACGACGACACAGTGAAGGTGGGCTGCGTCGCATCTACGTATGATCTGAAATTATTGGGGTTTTTTAATCTGAAATTATTTCGCGGTTTGGTAAGCTGTACGATATGGGCTTGGGGTGCTCCTCCCCTCTCCCCTATAGTAACAAGTGTGATCTGAGAATGCGTAGGTTCAGCGACAAACCCACAGCCCCTTCCAGTACGTAAAAGAGACGTCATGCAAACGTGTTTTCGTTCAGGTGCGCATCTCCGTGGGCAGATATTTTCGACCGCCACACGACACTGGCGTGGCAACTCATTCTATGTTGTTTTGCCGCTCGCTGACCGCCCACAAACTGCGCCGACATCTGCTTGATTGACACGGCCGAGCGGGACGTCTTGGAGTCGGCGTGCCTCTGCTGCCGGCAGCGCCTCTTCCCCACCGGCATCTTCACTGGATTTCATGGGCATGAAGCTTGCTATGAAAGTTACAGTGCGTGCGTCTCCCATTCCCCTCTCTCTCTCTGTATACCTACCCCCCCCCCTCCACACTTCCGATCTTGTAAGGGCACCGCGACTGCATCTTTTGACTAGCTCAAATCTCGCCCGTGCCTAGATGCTGGAATGCGTGTGCTAGCTGGTGTTAGCATCCTGAACGGTTCGTTGAAAGTGAAATCGTTTCGGGTAGGTTAAACCCGTCGTGCGTGTTGTGGTGTAGGCTGTCCTGTCGTTGGAAGCGAACGAATTCTTTTGGGCGATGGTCTTTGGGCAAGCACAAGCGTAGCATGCACGCACGCATCACGCGCGCATCCATCGCAAGCAGGCGCGCACGCACGCGTTTCGCCTACGCCCCCGCTTTTCGCGGCCCCCACGGCAACATTGTACGGTGTACGTACATGCTCACGCAGTAGTGCAAAATATCGGCATGGCTCGCTATTTTTCCAATAGGGTTGATGTGCGTGCGTGCGTGCGTGTCGTTGCGTGCGAGCGTGCGTGACAGTGCGTGCATGTCGGTGCCTTCTGCGTGCGTGCGTGCGTGACGGTGCGTGCGAGCGTGCGTGACAGTGCGTGCATGTTGGTGCCTTCTGCGTGCGTGCGTGCGTGACGGTGCGTGCGAGCGTGCGTGACAGTGCGTGCATGTCGGTGCCTTCTGCGTGCGTGCGTGCGTGACGGTGCGTGCGAGCGTGCGTGACAGTGCGTGCATGTCGGTGCCTTCTGCGTGCGTGCGTGCGTGACGGTGCGTGCGAGCGTGCGTGACAGTGCGTGCATGTCGGTGCCTTCTGCGTGCGTGCGTGCGTGACGGTGCGTGCGAGCGTGCGTGACAGTGCGTGCATGTCGGTGCCTTCTGCGTGCGTGCGTGCGTGACGGTGCGTGCGAGCGTGCGTGCGTGCGTGATACTAATCAAATGAGCTATAGAACGCTCATGGAGGTTACGGCGCACTTTGAACCGCAAAAGCCAACTGTATTCGTTGAGAATGTTAACGCGTCTTTTGGACTCTAAAATAGCACCTTACTCGTTCTACACACCAAGGATCGCTTTCGCCGGTGAAATGAGCTGGCAATACGGCTGGCAGCGTTCCTGAGATGAAATCCGAATCAAATGAGCTATAGAACGCTCATGGAGGTTACGGCGCACTTTGAACCGCAAAAGCCAACTGTATTCGTTGAGAATGTTAACGCGTCTTTTGGACTCTAAAATAGCACCTTACTCGTTCTACACACCAAGGATCGCTTTCGCCGGTGAAATGAGCTGGCAATACGGCTGGCAGCGTTGCTGAGATGAAATCCGAATCAAATGAGCTATGGAGATTATGGCGCACTTTGAACCACAAAAGCCAACTGTATTCGTTTAGAACGTTAACGCGTCTTTTGGACTCTAAAATAGCACCTTACTCGTTCTACACACCAAGGATCGCTTTCGCCAGTAAAATGAGCTGGCAATACGGCTGGCAGCGTTGCTGAGATGAAATCCGAATCAAATGAGCTATGGAGATTATGGCGCACTTTGAACCACAAAAGCCAACTGTATTCGTTTAGAACGTTAACGCGTCTTTTGGACTCTAAAATAGCACCTTACTCGTTCTACACACCAAGGATCGCTTTCGCCTGTGAAATGAATGGGGAAGACGGCTGGCTATGTTGCAGAAATGAAAGCCGAATCAAATGAGCGGCTCACGGAGCTGGGGGCGCGCTTTTGACCGCAAAAAGTGAACTAAGTGTATGTGAGAAGGTGTACCTACCGGTATGTATAGTGACATTTCACGTCGTCCCAACTGGGCTTCATCGCGAATTCATTATACAATTAACGCGGTTGCCACTCACTGCCTCTATCGGGAGAAATCGGCGGTCTTCCACACTGTAGGTACATTCGCTTAGGCTTAGAGTTAGATGTTATTCAAATAGGGGTCTGTAGCTGAAATGCCAAAAAGGGCTGCACGTTGCGTACGGTAATAAACAATTACAAGTCGACACAACGATTGTTGTCAAGCTCAAGAATATGTCATCTAGTCTAGTTTTTAACACATATATTATGTTAAATGACGAGTGCATGTTATGCTGCGGTCCTGGCACACCAAAACGTCCACTCGGAAAAGAAATTTTTTTTTTTTAATTTAAAAATTTTTTTTTTAAAAAAAGAAAGTTTTTTTTTTTAAAAAAGAAAACTTTTAATTTAAAAATTTTTTTTCCACATCCCTATTCCGGGCGGCACACGCACGCGGTCGAGGAGGAAGGCGAGCAGGTTCTGCAGCGTGCGGCCCGTGTCGTGGACGGTGGCCAGCCTGGTCGCGACCCCCGGCTTGGAGCCGTAGGAGGAGCAGGCGCGGCGCGCCTTCTGAAGCGAGCCGCCGCCGCTGCTGCCGCTCTCGACGCTCTCGTGGACGAAGTAGCAGCTGTGGTGCGTCAGGAGGCCGCCGTAGCGGGCGCACAGCTCCTTGACGCGAACGCCCAAGCTGTCTAGAGTGACCCCCCACCGGGCAGAGATGAAGTGCGGAGATGAAGAAGCGGAGATGAAGTGCGGAGAGAAAGAACCCACCGACGCAGGGCTGAAGGTTGCAGGCTCTAAACTCGAAGAAGACGGCGTCGCAGCCGTCGCGCGCCCAGGGCGGACTGACCGCTCGGCGCTGCGTCCCGCCGCCGCAAGCGGCGCTGCACGCCGACCAATCGAAAGGGACTCCGCCGCACTCTGAGCGTTGGAAACGGTTGCGGGAGTTGCACAAAGCTGTTCCACGTGTAGTCGTTTTTCAATAAGGACGTCTGATCAGAATTCAAATTCTAAAATCAAACCCCTAACTATAATCCCCTCTAACGTTCGTTCCTTACTCAAATTGACTGCAGATTTGCGTTTACAGGCGAATTTACTCGTATTTTATTTGTTTAATTGGCTTTGCTCGTCCCAGCGAATTGCACAATCGAACCAGCAACAGCAAGACAGGCGACAGCGCATAATAAATGTAAAAGAGGCAGTCGTGTGCCTCTCACCAATTTCGCAGCTGAATCCAGCGTACGGAGTGGGGCAGATGCAGGACTTGAGGCCATTGACGCACTGACAACTGCCTCCATTCAAGCAGCTGCCGGTCGTGCACGCGGGACGCGCTGAGTTGTGTAATTTAGTCTACTGCACTCTTCCCAGTCACTACCAGCTTCCTTTACGCTCAGTCTCACCGCCGACCAGCTCGCAAAGTGCTCCCTCCAGTAAGTCAGTCTCGCAGTCGAGATCGGCCCAGCTCCCGACCGAGTCCCGCGCCATGCAGCGGCCTGGCGACCTGGACTCAAAGTTGTGGACGGTGATCTCGGCCAGTGAAGCGACGGTGTCGTCGTCGTCGCCGGCGCTGGCGTTCGCGTACGCGAAGTTGGCCGCCGTCACGTCCGCCGACGAGTAGACACGGCCCAACCTCTTACGCCCTCCCGTGAACACGGAGGCGCCGAATTTTTCCTGAACTGGCTGGGTGGGGGGTGTGTGTGTGTGTGTGTGTGTGTGTGTGTGTGTGTGTGGGGGGGGGGGTGCGTGCGTGCGTGCGTGCGTGCGTGCGTGCGTGCGTGCTCGAGAGAAGAAATTGTGCACGAAGTGGAGGTACTCGAACTCACCACTTTGTGCTGTAGGAATGTGTCGAGCGGGCCAGACTCCACCCAGGCCAGGCGGCCGAGAAGGCTGCGCGCAGGGTAGTGGGAAGGCGAACCAGGCGCATAGACGCCGGGGGTCGTATAAAGACCGGCAGCCATCGACTCGCACTCGGTCTGAAAAGAAGTTCCAACCTCGGTCCAAATTCAAATTCCCATAAAAATCCAATCAAATTCAAATGGTCAAATTCAATCCAGCCCTGACAAACCAGATGGCCGACGAAATTTTTCGCGGTCCCTTTCATTATTGCAAAGTATCGGCCCGAGCCGTCGAACTCCTCGAATCCCACGGGAGCGCAATGGTCGGCTGGTTCTGATTTGAAAGATCGTAAGAGATTTTTTGCGCATGCATAGGCACGTTCATGCAATAAGGGGCATTTTTGGGCATTTACCTAGAAGACCGGACGACACTCCTTCGCTGCCCATCTGTACCGCGGGCGCATCCTCTTCGAAGTCGTCGCACGTTCGCGGGCGGCGGTGGAATCTCCAGCCTTTGCAGCCCGACCGTAGAGAGCATTTCGCGACGCAGTGGCGCCGACTGAACGCGCGCAGCAGGCGCCGCGACGGGCCGGCCAACACCACCTTCCGTGGCTCTAAAAGCGGGGCCATTGTTGTTAGGTACAGTTGTACGTGCAGATACACGTGCAGATGTGGATCGTCAATTTTGACTCTATGCAGCCAGAAAAGGCTGTTTCAAAGAGGCGCTCGCCTTCTCGACAGGGCCGGCAATGCAGATGAAGGCCCATACAATGACAACTAATGTAGCAAATCTCGTTTTGCCTGGCGTGTTGAAACCGTGGTAGTATGCGCAGCAAGCCGTGTACGTATTCAAGCAAACAGGTTCTACAAGCAGTGTAGGTATGTGCGTATCGCGAATCGTCTGATAGTGCCTCGGGGGTCCTACAGTGTATCTACTATCTATTCATGTGGTGAAAGCGCAGTCCCTCTCCGCCTAACCTGGGGCACTATTGGAAGGGAGGAGTACGGTACTGTAGAAGATTGGGATACATCGCAGTGTCCGCGCACCTTCCGCCACCAGCGCAGTGTAGTCCTTGAGCGCGTACGCAGGCCGGTCCATGGGGTCGTGCGCGCCCACCGCGTCCGACCATAGGCCATCTAATGCCGGAAAGGCCGCTGTGGACACCCGGTACACGGTGACGTCATCGTCGGCACCGGTGCTGCTGTCGTCCCACACCGAGTCGTACGTCGCAGGCGCTAAAAGACCACGCTCGACGGGCCACGAAAAATGGCTAACGGTTTTCGGTTTCGAACCGGTGTGCTCAAGCTTGACGCAGCGATAGTCGCTCAGCGCAGACGTTGCGTCGTCGCACGAGTGGCATCTGGGACCGTACCGACTCGTGATCGGTACAGCGTAAATATAGGTTTTTGAAAAAAAAAACATGAAAAATAAAAACAAATAGTAAAATAAACATCTTTTAAGAAGTGCGCCGAGAAGCGGAAGGTTGGAGCAATAGCGTTTTGAGGGTGCTATTAGAGAATTTACGGTACTATAGGTGCAGTAAGTCGAGTTGCATACGGTCCCTTGTCGTGATGAAGCCCAGCGCTACATAGCCATAGGGGCAGGACGGCCTCCAGAACGCGACATCCCAGTGGGCGCCACTGCCGCTGTCGTCCCAGACCTTCGTGAGGCCCGTCGCCGGCGCGAGGGCGGTCGCGTCGATCGGCCTGACGACGTAGGTGCTCTGCTCAGCCGATGTCACGTCGTATCCTTCGACCGCCACGTCGCCCAGGAAGAAATAGCCGGGAGGCAGCTTGGGTCGATGCGTCGACATATCCACAGGGGAGCCGCTGCCGTAGTCCTTCCAGATCATCTCGTAGTCGTCGATCGCGTGCGCCTGAAGATCGCGCCTTTCAATCCCAACCAGGTTCCCCCAAAACCTCAGACTGACGAATGTGTTGTTCTGTGCAGTGCAATTTGTACATCTACAATTCTGCCCTTTTGGAAACCTTACCATATTCTGAAATTCTAAGCCACCTCTCCTAACAGTCTAGCATCAGGAAGTTCGCTGCACACTTTCGACTTGTAGTCTCGTCTCGACCCATCGCGACACCCACCACAAACGGTCTGCCGTCGGCCGCGTCAAAGGCGACTCGAGCGGACGTGAAGCCGACCGCCGTCTCCGTAGCAGCCGCGCGCGCGTCCGTCTCGAGCTGGCAGCGCTCGAGCGCCAGGCGGTAGGCGAACGCGTCGCACGCGTGGTGCGCGTGGCAGAGGGCGCAGCAGTGCTCGACGCTAGCCACGCCCTCGATCGTTCCTCCTTCCGATGCGCTCACCTCGCTGCCGACGATTCTCCTGTCCTGCATACGCAACCACGAACGACAGTCCGTATTCTCGAGGCTGACCGAACCAAACGTGATCGGTCGCCCACCCACCGTCAGGTAGCTGACGGAGCCGCCCGACAGGCATTTGTCCGGCACGACCAGACCGGAAGTCGTGCTGGCGTTGGCAGTTTTCGATTTGACGGCGTACTTGGAGTAGCACTGCTGGCTGTGCGCGTCGTAGGTCCACGCGGCGCAGATGGGACTCTGCGCACCGCAGAGGAGTGCGCAGTGGGCCGCGGAAGCCACGCCCTCCGCGGGATTGTCCGAAGAGAACACGTCCCAACCTAAGAAAGTGCGATTGTGCAGCACAGCAATGCAGCGCAGGACGATTGTGCAGTGTGTGGAGTATGGCAGACAACATCGACCATGGTGGTCTCTCAACTAACGCATATTCTGTGTGGTGTGCGTGGTGTGGTGTGGTGAGCAGCGAGCTGCACGCACCAATGCAGGTCCATGTATACGAATGTATCTGTCACGCATGTAGGTACTTTTTATCGATAATCGTTGCCGATTTTAGACGTAAATTACCGAGAGCCATATAATTAGCCACTGGACGCTAATTGTTTCATTCGAGCCTTAGGAGGAGGTGTGATTATAGGGGGAGGGGGAGGGGTCGCTAAACAAAAAAGGAGAACTAATTATTGGGTTTACGGTAAACGCGAGCGACGTACCCACAAACTCCGTCGAATCGTAGAGGGTAGCGCTCACTGAAAACGTACAGCGGTGTACATTTGTGAAAACAAAACCGGCAGCCAATCAAGTCGGTCTGCAATTGGTTTAGATTTTTATGTAATGTAGGTACACAGGTAATTGGCACACTTTCTAGTGCTCCGTCGTAAAAAAAAAACAAAACGGGGCATGACGGATTGATTGCCACTCGTACACGCCAGTCAGCGTGTACTTACTGCACATGCAGTCGGACAGTACAATAGCGAGTGGCGTGTGCCGCGTACCGACCCGGCCGTCCACAGAGCGCGGCGAGCGCGAGCGTAACTGACACCGTAATAACCATGTTATTAGTTCCAGACGAGCATCAACAACTGACTGGTGTGTTCACTATGATTGCTCCGCCCTCGGTTCCATAGTTGGCGCTAAGCGACTTCTCCCAGGGGTAGCGGTGGCATCCAAGCGAGCCTTGCCAACGAAAGCGTATGTACCTAGTAGGGCACGACAACAATACGTCAGAGCATCGAATTGAGTGGCGACGACGACTTATTTGATTCCCAATTGGTTGTAACGTATTTTGTTAATAAAATATAACAGCTGGAATACCGTAATATAATTGCTAGCAAATACCGGTATCAGATACAAGCAATACTCTGTTGTCAGACGGCTCTCGCTCGTCTGCCCCTCTTTTCGACCCTCTATTGGTGTCCGGCCTTCACGAATTGTGCGTCGCTCGCTGTATTGAATACACGGTGTATTGAATTGAACATATCCAGAATACGAAACAAACTGAAACGTTCAAAATAAACTGGTCCAAAGAGAGGAACAAAATCGTTCTAGTAGACATCACAACGAGTGAGTGACAGAGCCACTATTTCAACAGAGCACTACAGATTCTCCAATTGTTTCCCCCTTTTCCAATATACCTAACTTTATTTTTAGCCTTTATAACTTTTATCCTCTTGACTCTCTTTGCAAACGAAACTGAAAAATCCCAGGTCTAAATTATGGTGGTCCCATAGCGCCTGAATAGTGCCCCCGGGTTGCCGAAGGTTTGAAACAATAGCACCCCCAGAGTGCCATATATAGAAATACGAATCCCGTCCAAATCCCCGAATACAGTACGGACTTCAACGGTCGTCGCGGGCCGCCGCTTTCAGCAGTTCCGAGTCGTGCGGGATTCCCTGCTTCTGAAAGATTCCGTGCAACGGCAGGAGGTGACCCCTTCTCCTGCGGGCGTGCCACGCGTAGGCGACGGAGGCGGTGAGGGTGGCGGCGTAGGAGAGGAGGACGAGCAGGCCGAAGGTGGACGGCTCAGGCAGGACGATCGCGAGCGCGTCCTTGAGCAGCGTCATTGACTTCTCGACCGCGCCCTGGACGCCGAACACAGCGCCGCGCTCCTCCTCCGCCACCTCCTCCTGCAGCTGCTGCGAGATGGTCAGGTCCGAGACCCAGAGGCCTGGCAAAAGAAAAGAGAGGGGTCTAGCGATGATACGTGCTTTGGTTTCAATTTAGAATCTAAATATAGCAACATGGTGAACGCTGTTCGTCACACGATACACGACAATACACCCACCATTTTGATTACTTTGGAGAGGTTGAAAAAAAATTACAGAATCCTCGAAGGAAAAGTGGGAATGTGGAGTGAGCGTGGAACAAGTTTGAGAGGGGGGGGGGGGTTAACTTATCTAAGTAACCAACTGAAGTTGCCTTGTTGGGTTGCAGATTGAAACAGTGGTAATGTCGTAATTGTTGAATATAGAACGCAAATACAACGTACAGTGGTGTACTATATATGCGTCCTCAATTGCCTGTCTGTACATTGAAACTGTAAAAACGTGCGTTCAAGTGGCCGCACCGACCAATTCTCGACAGGACGACTCCGATGACGAACGCCCATACTGAGATCGTCGCCCCGCCGATGGTTGTGCCGGTCACATCCGTGGTCTGTTGTGCAGTCGACGTCCTCGTTTCCTCAGTTGGTTGCGTTTTAGTCGTCGCATTGCCCGCACCAAAATAGTAGCCGATAGGGTCGAAGGGACTGCCGGGCAGCCAAACGGACGCGACGCAAAGGAGCAAGGCGCTCAGCTGCAGCGCGAACGAGTACAGACCGGTGCGCACCAGACCGAGCCGTCGGCGTAGGCGAGGGTACAGGAAGCTGCCTGCAATCAGCTGCTGATGCATCGCGTGCTTTATGTGTGTTTTGACAACAACTGTACAACAAAGAACTGCCTCGGTGATCTCCTACAACTCACTGCTGTTGAATCGATCAATGGAAAGTGCTAGTTCTCAATCTGATCGCAGCATCATACGCACATAATTGGTCGTCCATGCAGTGTACCTTGCTTTTTCCAACGCCTACACAGCCTCTTATGCAATGAGATCGAGAAGCTAAATATGCTCACCGGAGATGCCCGTGAGCGCGCCGGCGGCCCTGGCGAGTGCGAGCGCGTTCTCCTGGAAGCCCTGCGAGTAGACGTAGCTGGTGCTGATGCCGTCGAAGCAGAGCACCGACATGTAAAGCAGGCCCATGCCCAGCGCCGCCGGAAACGCCGCCTGTCGCCAGTAGAGACTCCAGTTCGACAGCAGCCTGCGGAGCAGGCCTGGGGAGTCCGCAGGGACGGATTCTGAACTGCTGGAAATGTCTACGCGTGCGTGCGCGCCAGTGCGTGCGTGCGTGCGTGCGTGCGTGTGTGTGTGTGTGCGTGCGTGCGTGCGTGCGTGCGTGCGTGCGTGCGTGCGTGCGTGCGTGCGTGCGTGCGTGCGTGCGTGCGTGCGTGCGTGCGTGCGTTTGCCTGTACCAGATCGTTGGTTCGACGACGGTTTCGGTGTCTGAAGAGCGGCCGTCGCCTTGTAGACGACATGGATCAGTGCGTATTCTATCCCGATCGATAGTATGTTCCACGCGATGATGAGAACGCAGCCGAACTTCACTCCGTACCACGTCATGAGCTGACCACCGATCGTAGGCGACAAGATCATGGAAAGCAGGTCGATTCGAAGCATGGCAGCGTTGCGCTCTAAGCAGTGCTCTATTTTTAAGTTTACTATTTCTTTTATCCTTTGTGTTGTGTTGTGCAAGCGCCGCATCGTATTGAAAACACGCAACGGTCCAACACTTGAAACCTTTAACTTTAACACAAAAAAAACCTCGGTACCTGAGCGTTGCATCCGCGCGTGCGCTGCGCACAAACAGTCGTACTGTAACATTATCGTAGCGGCAGTCAATCGTAATCGAAAGCAAAGTCGAATCCAAAAGTCAAACAATGAGCGCACTCGCGAGCAGGTCCTTGTCATCGTACGAGATGACGACGATCCAGTCCTTGGTCAGGCAGATGCGGAAGGCCGAGCTGCCCAGCAATGCGAGACCCTCCAGGAGTATCGAGGCCGCGATTAGAACCGTCTTGGTGGTGCCAGCGATAGCATCCGGCCAAAATAACGGCGCCAGCAGGCACGCGGCGGAGAGGGCGATGGGCACGTTGGTAAAGAGCAGTGAGACGCGGGCACCTATGCGGAAGAAAAGAATTGAAAGACGAACTGCAATCCCGCTTGTGCAGCCAGCTATGTTCCTAGCTGCCTCTCTATCGGCAAAATGCAGTGGTACGGTATTTGTTGCCTGCTCACTCTCTTCTGGACTGGAGTTCTGCAACAACGAGGTACTGTACTTGAAGCCGTCTAGGTAATTGGCCACCTCTCTGATAATTCGCACCTCTCCTACGATTCCCCCACCACCTAGAGCCAAATTGACCCCATTACCTAATTAGGCCCATAGAGGATTCACGAATCACGGTGCACATGTCGGGCGTGCAATTAAACGCACATTTGCACAATTACCGTCCTGCACAATAGCCAATGGACCCACTAGCGAGTCTGGAGTGTCGGTCGATGAGTCGTCCCACGGAGGGGCCGAAGCAGAGGACGACGGAAGCAGTGACCGCGCCGCTGATGGCGGGCAGGCGAAGATTGCCACCGATCGTTGCCAACATCAGCGTCTGCGTGAAGTTCCACAGTCGCCCGTTCTGAAATTGCCGCGTTGCGCAATACTACAGACCACGAGTCGCCTGTTAGGTAGACGCTTGTGCACATGGTCCGAGGTTTAGAATTTGTGAATCACCGAACATTGAAAATAAGTTTTACTCAGAAGAGTTCTGTGAAGGTGTTGACGCGAGGGCGACAGCCATGAGATGACTGCATAGGTACACACATTTTCAGAGAGTCAAACCATGATTTGAGCAAAAAGTCTAGGATAGAAAGAATTCGCTCTCTTACAAGCTCTGGCTGTCCACCACCAGTTGCTGGAGAGAGTGGTCGTCTCTACTGTCCGATCATTGAAAACGTACCCACGTTGAGAGCGTGTAGCTGGCGTAAAGCCTCCAGGCGTCCCCTCTAGTTCGCCTCAGAGGCGCCGTTGCGCCGAGCAGCGGCGTCTCCTCGCCAGTAGCATCTTCATCCGAGCCAGTCATTTTGGCGTGACTTGATGACGAAAAAAGTCGTTCAAGCAAGCGTCGCTTTATATGAATTTCTAAGACGGAGACGATGGTGTGCAACCACCAATTGCGTGTGTTGAGACCGGTAGAAAGTCGTCTTATCTACGGAAAGCGAGACGCAGCGAAGGGCGAGCGATAAGGCACGTTGCGTCGCGGTGGTTACTCGAAGAAAGCCCGACAGAGAACCGGTGTGGGTGTAACCAGTAGAGTGAGAAACGGGGCTTGAAATTCAGGCTCGCCCCGGCGCTGTCCGACCCGCACCTCCCACATTGTATGCCCGAGCCCGGCTCGGCCGACATCACGGCTCAGGCTGGCCCGGCACGAAATTGGCCTCTTCACAACGAGACCAAAAAAGGCGACTTCGTGTTTCTGCTAAAAAGTTGACCAGCTGACGTTGCAATCACGAATTCGACCGTGTCTCTTGGCGACTGAGCAACGCATGACGCGAAAACACCTCCAAACCACTACAAACCTGCTGGAATTCAGCGACTGGCGAGAGATTCTGATGGCATTCGGGCGCACGCACGCACGCACGCACGCACGCACGCACGCACGCACGCACGCACTCACACTTTTATTTTATTTTCACTTTTCATACACAAGTATGCTGAATCACTGAATACTGCGTGCAACGGAGCTTTAAAAAAGACCGACACGATAACGAAGACAGAGACGACGAGGAGCATGGAGATGGTTACAACAGATATGCGAAACAGAACGGACAGCATAATCAGAATCAACAAATGAACGATCAACCATGAAAATCAGTAGAGAGCTTTTGTCACAAAACCATTTCTTTCGCCAGACATCCTCATCACCAAATTCAAGCCATCCTTTGAATCAAAACCAGTTTCAGCATCCGTGTTTCTATAGCTTGACTCCAGACGCCACGGCTTTGACTACCTGCACGTCAGATTTCGGCGTTGAGGCAATGATTTTGACTCATGGCGGAGCGGATCCAGAAATTTTTTTTGGAGGGGGGAAGGATTAACAGAAGGGAGAAGAACCCTGTAAATTTACAGATGCTGGGCCATTTCGACGGTGTTTTGGGCACCCAATTCGTCCATTATTAACCAGTAATACATAAAATCGGCGCCGCAGGCGAAAATTTTTGCGATGTTCGACCGCCTACGCAGTTGAATGTGGAAAAGTAGGTTCGCTAGGCACGTTTCTTCTCCCACGGACCAGCCCTCCAAATTACGCTATTCAAATTACATGCGCAAGCATACTGTAGTACACCTATGCGGTAGGCAAGTTTGACATTTACTGTAGGTGTCACAGACTTTTGTCCCCGTGCAGAGGCTGCTGAGACAGGTCTTGCGAAGTGGCTCGACGACTCCATCGTTCACGGTTTTGATTACCTGCAGTGTGTGAGTGGCCTCATTCAGACTTCCGCGCTTGTTCAGGGTGGCCCATTTATCTATCCGGAGTTTTGTTCGCTTGTAATCTTGCGTTTACTGAGCAAAACAAAACAAATTTTGTACACGATATGGGTACAGGTTATAAGTCTTTGAAGTTATAAG
The DNA here is from genome assembly GCA_030248085.1 of Paralinhomoeus sp. GSCO2_6. Classification (NCBI taxonomy): domain Eukaryota; kingdom Metazoa; phylum Nematoda; class Chromadorea; order Monhysterida; family Linhomoeidae; genus Paralinhomoeus; species Paralinhomoeus sp. GSCO2_6. Next base: position 10,915 of record JASAMY010003315.1, on the reverse strand, counting down.
AATTTTAAGGAGATCTAATGATGGCATCACTGGTTATCCACCTCCGTTTTTTATCACGTAACATTCACGTTGGTCAGGTGTGACTGCCATTCGTGCAGCCTCTTCTGGCGTATTTCGGCATTGATTCAGTCAAATACGTCTACAGCGCGCTGCTTCGGCTAGGCACTGTTTACAAATCTTATTTTCTGAACTGTACAGTAAATCTTAACTAAAAAGCGCGCTCATCCGATAAAATCGCGCCATTCTGGCAGATCGCATCAGATTCTCTTCAAAATCGGCACACAAAAACTATGAACCTGCATGTGTATCATGGTACAAATTTTGCTTCATTTTGTTCTGTAAACGCAAAGTTATCGGCGATCAAATCCTCTGATAGATAAATGGGCCGCCCTGTACACTGAATTTCGTTAGAGAGAAGTACTCTGTACACGTCTGTGCATGCGTCTTTTTGAACCATCTACCGTAAACCCCATAATCAGCCCCCTTATGGCGTGTTTGCGGTGTGCTTGTTTAATTAGCACTTATTTGGGTTTGCGGTATATGTGTGGACATCATATACATGGAATGGAAGTATGGAACCAAATGAATGTGCAAAGGAACCGAAGTACGTAGAGCATACCTCCTTCCTCACGACGCTACTGAACACTGTCAGGAGCAGTCCGTTCGTGAGCGAGTTTGCGATCATGAGCAGATTGATCAAGAGCATAACCCATTTGGTCTGCAATATGAGCTCCAGAAAAATGTACGTCGCCATAAGAACGAGTAAGAATGCGGCATTGGTGCCGGAGATCAGAAGAATCCGCATCTGTGTAGACGACAAGTAACCGTGCGAGGCGCCGCCACCTAAACGGCATCAAAACGTTTTGGGTTAGAAACATTTTTACCAAAATAGAGTTTATTTAGGTGCTTTTCGTTTGCAATTAGGTGAACATACGAGTGGTGGGCAACGCAAATACCGCATCAATGATTCGCCGTCGCCGCAGTAACATTGCGTATCTTTCGAACACACAAAATACACTGCAAAAAAAGCACTCGTTAGTACCTTAGTATACCTGTAGTACCCTACCAGTGAACAGCTCCCGCAGCCGCTTCACGAAGCAGAGCGCGAGAAGCAGCGGCCCATATATGAGGACCACGGAAGAGATGGACAGCGTATCGACAGCAACAGCCACTAGGGCAGCGCCACTCTCCATGTAGTGCGTCAGATTCGAAGGGCCTAGACCATAGATCTCAGGCTGAAAGACGACCGAGGTGCCAGAACCCAGCCAGTTTTCGTACAACGACAGCGACACGGCGACGAACCAAGCTGAACTCGGACAAAGAACGTCTGTTAAGAAAACGAAGAATGGGGGCATGTGCAGATGACAGTGACTTCTTAGTAGCAGCCTGGATGAGCTAAGTACCTAAACATAATTAGCACTATTTGGATGTGTTCTGGAGGCTGTCAAACCAAGGCTGGATAGTCATAGTCGTAGTCCGACTCACTAAAAAACCTATCAATAGTACAAAGTTGATTAAAAAAATGCGCATCAAAAGGCTTTTGATGCCTTAGGCATTTAATAAAGGCATTTAATGCCTTAGTTGGCTGTTATTAACACTCTACTAGGCTTAAAACACCATCTGCAACATTGATTTGACATCAAAAACGGTATCTGAGAACATTTCATAAAAAAACTTAAAATAAAAAAAAAAATTTTACCCAAGCCTGCACATACATACAGTCGTAGGTAAAATTTGGGCTAGGAACTCTCAACTGGGTGTACGCCCTCGAGATCAACAAAGGAGCAGGGAATTTGTTGGTCCGTCAGCGCTGACAACTGCATATGGAATAATACGTGCCCTCCCAATAAAAAATGAAGCCACCGTACGCATCTGCTGCAGTATGATCGCGTCGACCTCAAAACAACCATGTACAAATACCGACACTTTTACCGTTTTAGACACGTGGAGAAAGCTTTTGAACAATTGTGGGGGTGGGGGGGGGGGGGGCGTTGGGTGGTGGACCACCCAACGCACAGTTTCAATGTAGGTATATGGTACGCGCTCAAGGTTCGCTTGCTTTGTGCAACAACAAGCTTGGATCGGCATATGGCAGACCCACTATTTGCTCCACCTACACCCCCCCCCCCTGTTCCAGCGCAAATCCCCCCCCCCCACCGAACTCGCTCTGATTCGGTTGTTACAGGTATCGCCTATGGAATCCGACCGCTGAGTGAGCAGGCGGTGCAGCTGCGTCTCGTGAAGACGTGCTCGATTTTGCGTCGGTAGAGCAGCAGGGCGCAGGCGCGATTGACGCCGATGATCGCATAGTGGAACGAAAGCGCGTTCCTAGAATCGAATGTCGTCTCTCTCCCTGCCTTCAAATGCTTTTTTGTCAGACTGCTGAAAGATTCGAATGGCGCTATGCAAGCTTGTGAACGCTATACAGCAGCTATACATATGTAGCAGTAAACGTTCTCGGATGCGTGAGAGAGCAGGTTGGAAAGTGTGTGTGGCAAAAGGACAATGTAAACCAACCAGGCGATCGACATGCACAAGCTGGTCAGCCAACCAGGGAACACGAGCATGGGCCAGAGAATGTTGACGCCCAGTAGCGCGTAGGTCGCCAAGATCTGGACGTCCGCGATTGAGCTGCTCAAAAACAGTAGAAATGTCGGCTGCTCTTTGGCCAGACTCCACAGAGCGTTGCACAATGGTAAATAGAGGCAGACGCAGGACACGACCACCAAGGCAATCAGACCACCGCCCACGCACAGGTCTTCAGTTGGTAGACCGAACATTCTCACCGCAGTGTTTTGGCTAAGCTGCACTGCACTTTCCAGTTGCCAGCTTTTCAGTGGCTCTAGAATAAAATGTTGTTTGTACAGACTATAGGCAGGTGGATGACGAGGTTTGGCAGTGTTAATGAGAAGCCTTATATGTGCCATTCGCCAATTTTTCGTCAACTTTTCAATATGTTTCGGCAAAGACACGACTTTGGTGCTGCGGCCTAAGGCTCGCCCTTTCGTTGTCTTTGCCTTCTCATTTCGAATTTGACGAGGGGTTGGCGTGCGCGTGTGGTGTAGCGGTAGCACACTGGACCGGTAATCCAGAGACGTGGGTTCAATTCCCACTGCGCCATTCGCCAATTTTTCGTCAACTTTTCAATATGTTTCGGCAAAGACACGACTTTGGTGCTGCGGCCTAAGGCTCGCCCTTTCGTTGTCTTTGCCTTCTCATTTCGAATTTGACGAGGGGTTGGCGTGCGCGTGTGGTGTAGCGGTAGCACACTGGACCGGTAATCCAGAGACGTGGGTTCAATTCCCACTGCGCCATTCGCCAATTTTTCGTCAACTTTTCAATACGGTATGTATGATGGGCTGCCGGCAAGTGTAGATCGTAAATCGATAGCATGAGATTCAATCAGAAAAGAGATGTAAGGGAAAACAATCTACTGGCATATATGACAGTGCGTTGAATCGGTCGATTGAAATTATTTATACTTTTGTAAATTAAAAGAATGTACAAAAATGTTTACAAAAAAAAATAAATAAATTTTTATTTAGTATGGTACTGGCTGCAAATGTGGGTGTTTTGCCTCCAACGATTGACAGCCGAAACGCGCGAGGCTCGCCAGAACGACGGTTACAGTACACTAGCATGCGCCCAACGCAGTGGCAAGCCTACAGGGCTGTATATCTAAACAACATGACCCGACCTGAAGCCCTACATGGTAGTAGATTAGTTTTCATTTCCAAACAGACGCGCTATGATTAACCGAATCCGTTCTCTGGTGGGTGACGCATGTACTACGCACGTACTGCGCTGTACGGTGACCCGCAGCGAAGGCCGAGCGAGATAGCGCGTTGCGTCTCGGTCGGTGGTTTCTCGGAGAAAGCGCGACAGTTTTAGCTCGACAGAGAGCCGGTATGGGTGTCGGCAGTGGAGTGCGAAACTGGGCTGGAAATTCAGGCCATCCCACCAGGCCCGGCGCGGTCGGCTCTCACGTTGTAGGCCCGAGCCGAGTCCGAGCCCGACATCAATCGGTTCAGGCCTGGCCCGGCCCGGCACGAAATTTGGCACAGAACAAACAGCAAATCCGTCGAAAGACTGACGCATACAAAACACGCATCGCAACCGCGTCTTCCCAACGAGACCAAAAAGTCGACTTCTTGTCCCTGCCAAAGACTCAACCGGCTGACGAGGCAATCACGAATTCGACCGTGTCTCTTGGGGAGCAACGCAAAAACACTTCCGAACCGCTTCAAACCTGCTGGAATGCAGTGGCTCTGGCGAGCGGTCCTGATGATATTTGGACGCACGCACGCACGCACGCACGCACGCACGCACGCACGCACGCACGCACGCACGCACGCACGCACGCACGCACGCACGCACGCACGCACGCACGCACGCACGCACGCACGCACGCACGCACGCACGCACGCACGCACGCACGCACACTTCTGTCTCACAATACCAAACCACCAAATACCGCGCGCAACGTGCAGCAAGCGAGATTCAGGAGCACCGACACCGAAACAAAGACAGAAACGACGAGAAGCATAGAGGTGGTTACAACAATGCCCAAAAACACGAACAACATACCTACATGAGAGAGAATCAACGTGGAGCGCTTTCGTCACAAAACCATTTATCGCGAAACAGCCTCATCACAAGATTCAAGCCATCGTAGAATGAAAACCAGTTTTTCCATCCGTGCTTCTATGGGTTGACTCCAGACGCTGCCGCTTTGACTACCTGCGCGTCAGATTTCTGCGTTGAGGCAATGAATTCGACTACATATATTTCAAGGGCATAAGCTGCAGAAGTCTATTACGGTAAGTTCAATTACAAACTACGTTTCAAATTTCAAAGTTGTACGTACATTGTATGCTCGTGCAAAGTCGAGCACTGCCTAGAACAAAGAGCAACCGGAAACGTATACTGCCGTAAATTCTCTACCCCTCCTCCCCCCCCCCCCCTTCAATAGTGTCCCCTTCAACAGTGCACGTGGTTGGAGTACAGTAGGTACGCTGCATGTTACGTTATTCACCTTACATGGCAACCATACTCTAGCACACCTATACGGTAGATACGTTTGACATTTACTGTAGGTGTCACATACTTTTGTCCTCGTGCAGCAGACGCTGTTGAGGCATTTCATGCGGAACGGCTCGACTCCATCGTTCACGGTTTTGATTACCTGCAGTGTGCCAGTGGCCTCACTCAGACTTCCGCGTTTGTACATTGAATTCGTTAGAGAGAGGTGCTCTGTACAGTGTGCAGTGTGCGCGCACGTACCTTTTTTGAGCCATCCACCGTAAATGCCATAATTAGCCCTCTTTATTTAGCCCCGTATAATTACATCCCCTCGCTAGACCGCTTTGAGGTTTGCGGTATGCGTTTGCGTTTGGACAATCTGTTACATTGACTATGGAACGAAATGTGCGAGTATACAATGTACGTAGAGCATAGGTATGTACATACCTCCTTCCTCACGACGCTACTAAACACCGTCAGGAGCAGTCCGTTGGTGACCGAGTTTGCGATCATGAGCAGATCAAGCAAGAGCATATCCCATTTGGTCTGCATAAACTCTAGGAAAATGAACGTCACCATAAGAACGAGTAAGAATGCGGCATTGGTGCCGGAGATTAAAAGAATCCGGATCTGGGTGGATGACAAGTGACCCTGTGAGGTGCCGCCACCTAAACGGCATCAAAACGTTTTGGGTTAGAGTTTCGGCTTCAACATTTTCTTTAAAATTCTTTAAACAGCTTTAAAATAGAGCTTCATTGAACGCTTTTCGTTCAAAATTAGGTGGACATACGAGTGGTGGTCAACGCGAATGCTGTGCCAATGATTCGCATAGCTTTCTAACACAAATACACTGCAACCGCTCGATAGTAGTACCTTACTATACCTGCCTTAGTATACGGTAGTTTTCGTACCAGTAAATAGCTCTCGCAGCCGCTTCGCGAAGCAGAGCGCGAGAAGCAGCGACCCATATATGAGGACCACAGAAAAGATAGACAGCGTATCGACAGCAACAGCCACGAGGGCAGCGCCACTCTCCATGTAGTGCGTCAGATTCGAAGGGCCCAGACCGTAGATCTCAGGCTGAAAGACGACCGAGGTGCCAGAACCCAGCCAGTTTTCGTACAACGACAGCGACACGGCGACGAACCAGGCTGAAATAAAGCTAAAAATGATAAAAAATTATGCTTAATGAGGCTAAGTACGCATCTGCTTGCGCAGTACGATCACGACGACTTCAAAACAACTACATACAATTTTTTTTTTTTTTTTTTTTTTTTTTTTTTTTTTTTTTTTTACTAATTTTTTTTTTTTTTTTTTTTTTTTTTTTTTTTTTTTTTTTTTTTTTTTTTTTTTTTTTTTTTTTTTTTTTTTTTTTTTTTTTTTTTTTTTTATTTTTTTTTTTTTTTTTTTTTTTTTTTTTTTTTTTTTTTTTTTTTTTTTTTTTTTTTTTTTTTTTTTTTTTTTTTTTTTTTTTTTTTTTTTTTTTTTTTTTTTTTTTTTTTTTTATTTTTTTTTTTTTTTTTTTTTTTTTTTTTTTTTTTTTTTTTTTTTTTTTTTTTTTTTTTTTTTTTTTTTTTTTTTTTTTTTTTTTTTTTTTTTTTTTTTTTTTTTTTTTTTTTTTTTTTTTTTTTTTTTTTTTTTTTTTTTTTTTTTTTTTTTTTTTTTTTTTTTTTTTTTTTTTTTTTTTTTTTTTTTTATTTTTTTTTTTTTTTTTTTTTTTTTTTTTTTTTTTTTTTTTTTTTTTTTTTTTTTTTGTTTTTTTTTTTTTTTGTTTTTTTTTTTTTTTTTTTTTTTTTTTTTTTTTTTTTTTTTTTTTTTTTTTTTTTTTTTTTTTTTTTTTTTTTTTTTTGTTTTTTTTTTTTTTTTTTTTTTTTTTTTTTTTTTTTTTTTTTTTTTTTTTTTTTTTTTTTTTTGTTGTGTTTTTGTTTTTTTTTGTTTGTTTCTTCCGCGCCCTGCCTGAGCGGGAGTCCCTCTCTCTCCTCCTCTCTTCTCCTCTCCCCTGTTTTGTCCCCCTTGTTCTCTCCTCTTTTCACTCTCAGTACCGTCACTTTTACCGTTCTAGACCTGTTGAAAAAGCTGTGGATGGGGAGGGGGGGTGGGTGAAAATTCTGGATGGCACAGTTACGGTACACGGTCAAGACAAGGTCCGCTCGCTTTGTGAAGCAAGCTCGATTGGCATATGGAATCCGAACCGGTGAGTGAGCACGCGATGCAGACGCGTCTCGTGAAGACGTGCTCGATTTTGCGTCGGTAGAGCAGCAGGGCGCAGGCGCGATTCACGCCGATGATAGTGTAGTGGAACGAAAGCGCGTTCCTAGAATCGAATGTCGTCTCCCTGCCTTCAAATGTTTTTTTTTTAGACTGTTAAAGGGGACTAGGCACCTCCAGGACATCAGAGGTAAAGTGTTGTTTCTGTGTCCCACAGCCCCAAGACAATCTATTCTGAATATCAAAATGATCTGATTCGTGCACGATTTGCCGTTATTTCGTTTTAAAGCATTGAAATTCAATGTTTCACGACACAGTAATTTGTTGGGTAAACGCGATTGCCAGTGCTTGTGAAGCGACGTCACCACACACACAGGCAGAGTTGGGCGTAAATTTGGGCAATTTACAAAATATGCAACAGATGCAACAACAACAGATGCAGTTGCAAGCACTGGCGGATCCAGGATTTTCTGACAGGGGGGGGGCAAGCTCAAAATTTTTTTTTCGGCTTAAATTTCAATTGGAGAGCTATATTTCGCGCGTTAGGCGCTGGAGCCCACTTTTCGCATGTTTTTCAACACTTACAACAGGCAGTGTCGCTACAAAACACACATTTTGCATTTTTACAGCTCTTTAGGTTGTTTTTAGTAGAATATGTGAGACATTTTGTTCAAGTTTTCGAAATCGCGCCGCAGGCGAAAATTTTCAATGTTAACTGCCTCATTCCTTAGAATTTCAAGGAATTTAGCATGAGTTGTGGCCAAAAAGTATGCACAAAAGCGCGCGCCACAGGCGAAAATTTTGGTTTTCCAACCTACATCTGAGCATTATTTTATTGGGCGAAACAGTCACATTAGGTCAGCTTGCATCCCTTGCCCCCTTTACGCGCCTTACGTGCATCTCTACTTTCGATGGGCGAGCTGAACCAAAATATAGAGTCAAAACCTTAGTCCAAACGCAGTCGTCCATACACTACAGCGCCACAGGCAAACATTTTCCAGTTATAAGTGTGTAAATCTATGGGAAATTGGCCAATATTAGTCCGATTCGTCCATCTTCCCTCTCGTCTGGGACCCCTCCGCCCCCTTTGCCTGCCCCCGCGACGTTCTCTGCCCCCAACGCCAGCCCCCTGCCCCTTCTCTGCCCCCAACGCCGGCCCGCGGCCCCTTCTCTGCCCGCAGCGTCTGCCCCCGCTCCCCCCCTTTGCGGAACACGACAGGTGGGGGCACGCCCCCCCCCCCCCCCCCCCCCCCCCCCCCTTTGGATCCGCTAGTAGATGCAAGCTTAGGCCTAGGCTTCACCTGGGCTTAGGCTAGGCTTCGCTTAGACTTAGGTTTCGCTTAGGCTTCGCTTAGGCTTTGGTTTAGGCGAATCAGGACCTGCGTTGCATCTGTTGCATATTTTGTAAATTGCCCAAATTTGCGCCCAACTCTGCCTGTGTGTGTGGTGACGTCGCTTCACAAGCACTGGCATTCGCGTTTACCCAACAAATTACTGTGTCATGAAGCATTGAATTTCGATGTTTTAAAACGAAATTACGGCAAATCGTGCACGAATCAAATCATTTTGATATTCAGAACAGATTGTCTTGGGGCTGTGGGACACAGGCACAACACTTTCCCTCTGATGTCCTGGAGGTGCCTAGTACCCTTTAAAAGATTCGAATGGCGCTATACAAGCTTGTGAACGGTATACAGCTATAGCTGTGAACGCTCTCCGTTGCGTGAGAGAGCAGGTTGGAAAGTGTGTGTGGCAAAAGGACAATGTAAACCAACCAGCCGATCGACATGAACAAGCTGGTCAGCCAGCCCGGGAACACGAGCATGGGCCAGAGAATGTTGACGCCCAGTAGCGCGTACGTCGCCAAGATCTGGACGTCCGCGATTGAGCTGCTCAAAAAGAGCAGAAATGTCGGCTGCTCTTTGGCCAAACTCCACAGAGCGTTGCACAATGGTAAATAGAGGCAGACGCAGGACACGACCACCAACGCAATCAGACCACCGCCCACGCACAGGTCTTCAGTTGGTAGACCGAACATTCTCACCGCAGTGTTTTAGCTAACTTGCACGCACTTTCCAGATGCCAGGTTTTCAGTGGCTCTAGAATAGAATGTTGTTTGTACTAGGTAGGTAGATGACGAGGTTTGGCGGTGTTCATGAGAAGCCTTACATGTACCTATGTACTGTGTGTATGATCGGCTGCCGGCAAGTGTAGATCGTAAATCGAATGAGATTCAATAAGAAAAGAGATGTAAGGCATACACCGATACACGTTGAATCGATTGATAGAGATTATTACGCATTTTTGTGAATGAAAGAAAAATGTGCAAGCATATTTTTAGTAGCAGTACCATACTAAATTTTTCTTTTAGTATGGTACTGTCTGCAATGTGGGCGTTTGACACCGTTTGACAGCCGAGACGCGCGAGGCTCGCCAGAACGACGTTTACAGTATTACTAGCATACGCCCAACGCAGTGGCAACCCTACAGGGCTTACCTAGACAGCATGGACTAACCGGAAGCCTTACATGGTAGTAGATTAGTTGTCATTGCCAAACAGACGCCCTATAATTAACCGAATCCGTTCTCTGGTGACTCATGTGCTAGTGTCTCGTGGTGTCATACAATAACAACGGCGCCATGCAGCGTAGTTGCCAGATGCACGAACACCGACTAAGGGTCATGTCTGGAGAGTGGGACAGCGCAACTACTTACCGTAGACCCTATAATTACCTGGCTCCCCCTTTATTTAGCCCCCCCCCCCTATAAGTACACTCCATCTTACGGCTCGAATGAAACAGTTATGCACGCACGCGCGCGCGCACGCACGCACCCACGCACGCACGCACGACGCACGCACGCCTAAGCCCAAACCGAAGCCTACACCCGTGTATGTGCCTGTGCCAGTCATTTGCTTCCATTAACCCTCCTATTGCCTGTGCATATGCCTGTACGCATCCATAAGGTGTATGTGCCTGTGCCAGTCATTTGCCTCCATTAACCCTCCTATTGCCTGTGCGTGTGCCTGCACGCATCCGATGTGCCTGTGCCAGTCATTGGCTTCCAGTGCAGTCACAGTGCTCAAATATTTTCTCGCGTGATTGACGGAACTGTAGAGTTGACCTTGGAGCACAAAATCGGCCAAGAATGAGGAAAACAACAAGTGCCTGTGCCTCTTGCCTCCATTAACCCCCATGTGCCTGTGCCCGCGCCCGTGCCGGTGCCTCCATTACGGTTTCTCATTTTTCACTTCCCAAGCTGGGGCCTGGATGGCCCTTGGGCACCTAAGCCTCAGCATATGTGGCCTAAGCCTCGCCTGTGTGGCCTAAGCCTCGAAAATGTGGCCTGAGCCTCGCATATCTGGCCTAAACCTCGAAAAAGCCTAATTTAGTGAAGATATATATTGTTCAGAGCGCAGGAGCGCAGGAGCGCAGAGCGCATGTTTTGTCCAACGCCATTTTCCCGCAACATTGCAGCAAAAAACGGGAAAACCGATCTGGAAGGGGGAAGGGGACGAGTCTGGAAGGGGACAGAACTTTGCGTAATTATTTCGGTGCGCTATCGTGTATGCCCTCCACCTTTTCGCCCCACAAAAAATATTGCTCTTCCTCTGCCTCTTTGGCCCCTTCGGCACCCCAGACGTCCGCGAGCGGCGACGCCATGGCCGCGCTAGAGGCGTTCTTCG
>JASAMY010002438.1:0-29277 GCA_030248085.1 Paralinhomoeus sp. GSCO2_6 | reverse complement strand
CCTAAAGGACCGCACCCCCATATATCGGGGTAGACAAAGAGCCTGTCCTCGTGGTTGTCCTCGTGACCATGGGGGATCTAGAAACGGCTGTCCTAGATGCCAGACGTACAAAAAAGTCGGCTACTAGATCCCTTGAGTCATGATCTAGATCCTCGATGTGCTTGTTGGCATCTAGAATGCTGTGCGCCATCTAGATGCTGTTTGTTAACAGTGTCACCTTGTGTCATCATCTTTTTTGTGCACCCCTTTGGGATCAAGGACTTGGTAGGCAGAACAAAATGTCAAGACGCACATCAGTTCCATGTACAAACAACACAAACAAATGTGACATTGAAAGCGCCAGAAGAAAAAGCAATCACGCACACACCATTGAGTTCTGTGGTCAGTGTGAATCTAGAATCTAGAATCAACTAGTGCTACTGCTATACAGATAAGCGACAAGACACTGGTGCAAGTTTAGTACAGCTGCGTTCTATGGCTCAATCTACCCTTCACAGTCTGGTCATCGAAGAGGTACTTAGTGCATGAATGGAACCGTCCGAAACACCCATTGTCACATAGAAAGACCCTACATTTTCCACAGAAGTACTTGGTGGGCACCCTTTGGACATGCCCAACGCACTCTCTGTACCCCCCCGTGAACTTCCTAGGGTAATGCGAATCTCCATCAAGTCGAAGCTGCTTCACTGTCTGAACAGGGTGCGGTTGAGGCACCAGCCCAGTTGGAGTGAACAGTTCTTCAGAATCGTCATCATCGTCTGATTCATGAACCGTTTCAGAACTGTTCTGCAGCAGATGCAGAGCAAATTTTTTAAGTTCCAGTGCCAGCAAAGGTTTGGCATCGCAGTGTCGCAGTTTCTTTTCATTGAAGTCATTGTACAGCACCACACTGTTAGCCACAGCCCAGTCTAGTCCCTGGAGGAACACACCCGAGACATACCAGCGACGGCTCTTGTGGTGGCTTTTAGTAACAGTGCAGTGCTGATCGCTAAATGTCCGAAATAAAATGTAGATTACAACAACTCAAAGTCTAGATCACATGAGGCATCCTTGGGTCAGACAAACAAGCACTACTTAATGTATGACATCAGTGCCCATTCAGTGCATCTAGATCGCTGACAGACATTCATAACACCGTACTGGATGTCCACGCCTCCCATGTTCCTTGAATAGTCTTTTGCACAATCTGGTTGAGTGACTGTCACCGTTATCGGACGGCCACTCTTATCTTTTCCTTTCCGCAGGCAAAGAGAGGCAGTGTCTGTCGATTCTGAGATGGATGTCAAGAATGTAACAAGTGTATTATCCATCCAGCTCAAAGCCATTGTTTCCCCTAAAAAGATTAATTAAGCTGTGCAACGACATGACAGGACTGGCATCTAGATGTGAAGTACCTGTGTTGGAGAAGCGTCTGACGTATTGGCCTCGTTTCATGTTCTTGATTGCTGAAGGAGTGGGTGCTTTGCTGGAGCCCCACATAATTTGAACTGGCAAATTGCTCCTCTGTTCTCGTCTGAGAGTGCCACAAAAATAGGTGTCTCGCTGAGCCATTGCAAAGTTCATATGCACAGTCGTGTAGTAACGGTCAGTGTAGACCTAGATTCACGTTGAAACATGTGCCCGCATTTATGGCATACTCACAACAAAACATACACAGAATCCTTGATCAAGGAAGCTGTGCAGACCAGTCCCATCCCCTGACAGAAGCGCATAACAATAGGCAACAATGCGACCCCAGACATTCTGATAGGGCACAGGAGTGCCAGAGTGCAAGATTGAGGCGTAGATATAGCCATTCTGGGGGTCACAAAGTGCGTAGAACTTCAAGCCCTCGCCTCTCGGTTTGTTCTTAATTATTTGAATAAGGCCACATCGACCCTGAATGTAGGCGTAGTTGGTGGTGTTGAAAAGAAACAGATTAATGTGTGCATAAAATGACCTTGAAAGTCGTCATTTCCTCATCTAGACTGAGGTTCTGTTGTCTTGGGTGTCGCATCATTTGGAACTGTTTCAGAAGCAGATGCATGTACTTCTCGACCTTGAAAATTTTGTTGTGTTTTTTGTCTTCGTTCGTCACTTCATCTGGATCATACAGTCTTGCTTTTCTGTACCACATTAGGAATTTGTTGCGGGTGAGGTAAGGCCTGCACCCAGCAAGGAAAGTATCGGTGTTTGCCTTGCTCCAATACGATTGAATGCTTGCCCGCTTCTCACTGTCCATATGGAAAATAGCAGCCACAAATAGTAGTGTGCATGGCCACGTCAAAGTTGGCCAGGATCTAGATTCTTCCTTCAAGCCAATTTTGTTGGTGCACTGCTGGAAATGCAGCAGCGCATCATGCACCATGTGAATGAAGATGTGGAGGAGGGACTTTCCAGCATAGTTTGGCGTGGTCTGGGGGTGCAGAGCTGCATTTGGGTGCCACATTGGTCTGGGCTTGTTGACTGCAGGCCGGTTCACCCACTCAAAGTCGGATGGGAGCGCAGGCAAACGTTTTTCTGCCTCTTGCTTTTCTGTCGGTTCAAAATTGGCGCCATCTCTCAGCTTCGCACGTTTTGGCTTCGAGTGCGATGCTGCCACTGCATCAATGTCATCATTTATCTCTTCATCTAGATCTGAGATGTCAGAATCGTCACCGATGAGCACATCATCTGATACATGTTCAGTGTCCGGCTCTCCAGCCTAGATTCAATACAAATGGTCACTTGTGAAACTGTTGAAAGCATTACATTACAATAAATGCAACCTCCTGACTGGCGGTGACGGTGCCAGCAGTGACCCTTTGAGCAGAGCTTGGACCTGGAGCATCCAGATCCATTGGAGAACCTGACACGTTTATGCATCTGATGTGCACTACACTGTGACAAATTTCAATGAGATAGTCACATGGTCAGGAAGCATGACATACGCTGATGACAACAGTTTATCTGCAATGGCGGCTGTGGGCAACAAGCGCGCTTCTTTTATGCTACACCAACTTTTTAATCAGGTCAGCTAACTGCTGCGCATCTAGATCCTCAGTTGCGTCCTCAGTTTCGTCGGCAAACAGTTTCAGGTCAGTGAACTTGGGCTGTTTGCCACCTCGCTTTGCTGGCGGAGCCTCGTCTTCCTCCTCCTCATCCGTCACGGACGTGTTGTGACCGCTCTCGCCCGTCACCATCTCCGACCTAAACATTGTGTTGCCTGCCACTGTGCGCTACACACGAGCGTGGGTGTGCACCTAGATGCAGAGGAGTGCTCGTCCGCTTTTGGCCCAGCTGCCTCCTCTTGACGCTTTCGTTTGCGCGCACTGTCTTTGTTGCTCTCAGAGTCCGCTTTCTGTCGCTCTCCTGCCGCTGTGCCCTTCTTGAGCCGCTCCCTGTCCTCCTTCCTTTTCTTGGCTCGCGCCGCTTTCTGTCGATCTCGGCGCTTCTTCAGCACGACCTCTTGGGCGTCCTTGTCACCCCAGCAAGGCCCCTCTAGTTTCCTCCCGTCGTGCACAGGCGGTAGGGTGTGCTTCACTAAAGCGTCTCCCTCATTTCAGCTCGCACTGACACACAGTGGTAACATGACATGCCATTTTTCTCTTGCAGCTGAAGCAGACTCTGCATGGGCTTCAGCTCGGGTGGGAGCAGAAGCTTCTTAGTGCAGCGTCCGCGAGTTGTGGCGATGTAACTAAAACTACGCTTCTTGTGGTGAGACGCCATCCGCCTGAGAGTCTCGAGCAGGTGAGCCTTTAGGTCGTCCTGCAGGAATCTAGATGTACGTTTGCCAGCCCAATGTAGCAGCTTAGTACATGCCTTGTCGACAGCAGACGCTGCGGTGTAGATGAGACCGTGTCGGATGCTGTCCTGGACGAAGTCCGGTTGCGCGCCGATGACCGCATCGAGCGACCATGCGCCGTCCCTCCAGTACGGCTTGAACACCGGCCTCTTACCTGCAACCAACCATTGTATGGTCTCGTCTGCATCAAGATGCTCGGACACATAAAAAGTGCACTCACAGTTATAGTACACAGGGCCTTGGTAGTCTGACCCGAGCATGTAGCATGCGCTTGTGATGAACTCGCGCAGCTCGAGTAGCGCTTTTTCATCATTGGTGCCGCCAGACAGCGACGCGCTTTTCTTTGCCGACAGTGAGACAAACTTCCAGACGTCCTCTGGCAGCGAAACGCCCCTTGGGACACTGATGTTCGTGCCTGCCTCGGAGCAGAACCCGAACGCTTTGACGCCAGCCATCAGCAGCGCTGCACTGCCCCTGTGGATTTCGGTCCGGTCGTCGGGGTCGTCCATGGCCTCTCGTATGCGCTGCTCTTGCAGAGCATCGTCTTCGTCCGGCACGCGTTTGCCGTTCGAGTTCGGGTGGTACCGGTTGTACTTCTGCCGGCTGTTGTGCTTGCTCTGCTGCTGCTCCGTAGTCTGAACACCATGGCACCTAGATGCTGCAGCTCCTCATCCTCTCCAGGCCCTCACCTCCTTCTGAGCTGCTTTCACTGCCTCTGCCTGCTCAGCTTTCTCCGCTTGCAACTGCTCCACCATTTGGCGGAGAGATACGACCTTCCGCTGAGCTTCATCTCTCGCCTGTTCAGCTGACTGCAGCTCGGCGCGGAGTTGGCCGATTGCCACCTTGCGACGCTTCGCTTTTGATCTAGATGCAGCAAAGCACGAAGCTTGTACAGTTTGCAGTGAGAACAGAGTCAGAACAGGTTGCAAACAGAACACACTTCCACTTGTCTTTTTTGTCGCTCTCCGCTGCGGCCGACACGGGCTGCAGCAATGCAGAACCGGCACCATCACCACCTTTCGCCTTCGCGCCTTTGCCTTCGCCTCGCTTGCCTCTCCCCATGTCCCTGACTGACACGTAGCAGTCCCATCCCCGGTACAGCGCTAACAGTGAACAGTAAAGTGAGATCTAGATGCTCAACTGCATGTGTCACAAAAACTTTATTTGTTCAAAACGAGGTGTTCAAAACGTTCCAAAGTACTTCGAATCGCAATCTAAATGGCAAGAAAACTGGCAGAGGTGCATGAACCGGGGAGTAGACAAGCAAAGGCACTTGCATCATTTATCAAACATCCACGTCAGACTGTTCTTCTTGATGAACTCCTGCCGCTCCTCTTTGGACTTGCCAGCAAGCTTCTGCTCCAGCAGCTCTTTCAGAGTGCGGAGATCCTGTTCCTTCTTTGTGCTGCGCGTGCGCTTCGAAGAGCCAGTAGAGACAGCAGGGGAAGACGTCACACCCAGTGCAGAGGTTGACGGCACGGTACTGCCGTGGTCCTAGATGCGCATCAGCATTCAAACACATAGCACAGAACACACACATGCATGCACATCCACAACACACTTCAGATCCACTTGCAACAAAAATGGGTGCTGTGCACACTCAGACAATGGCGGCAACGGTACCAAGACCCTACTGGAATCTAGATTTGCATAACAATTATGTCACAATAAAGACACGCAGCTTACCGTGTCCTGGCAGTCATGGCGACGCTTCTTCGGGTCAGGCGGGTTGGGCACCATGTGGGTGTGCCTCGGTGTGACGGACACCTCGGGACCTGCTTCGCTTCGGTGCTTCAGCTTCGGTCGGGCCAACACCTTGGGGGCTGCCGTTGGCAATGGCGGCACAGCCAGCGGGGGCGGCATCGCCAAGGGGGGCTCCAATGCCTCAGTCGGTGGCGTGGCCGCTGTGGCAGCAGCCAGCAGGGGCGGCATTGGCAAGGGGGGCGGCACCGCCTCCGTCGGTGACGTGGCTGCTGTGGCAGAGCCTCTCGCAGCGTGCACAGCAGTGCCTCCCTCGTCGGAGCCTAAAAGGCCTGGATTTCTAGATGCCATGTGCCACTGTCATGCTGCCACATCAAACAAAACGCATGAACTAAATCAAGCACAGCATAAGCATACGCACTAGAAGCGCAATTGGAGGCCCGACTAAGGTCCCGGCTGACTTGCTTCCGGTACAGCTGTTGGAAGCGACGAACAGCTCCCTTCATGCATACCATTAGTACGCTAGTGGGCACTGATAGCAACCGAGCGTGAAGCAAGTGCAGCAAGCTGCGCACTGGGTCAGTGTTGTTAGCAAGCAAATCCTCCATAGGATCTAGCTGCTCGTCATGACAGTACTTGTACGAAGGATTTGAAGGGAGGTGCAGAGGCAGGCCCAGGTTCCGCGCCGCACAGCGGACCTCCTTCAGGAAGTCTGAGAGTGTGTTGTAGATGAAATCCTGCACTTTTAGCGACCCGTCACCCAGATCTTTCCGTGACAGGCCCCGCCAGTGGGCAGAGACTGAGTTGGAAAGGGCTGAGGGGAATTGAGTCAACTGCATGGGGCGCAAAATGGTGCCTTTCTTGTCTGCTGGCGCCCTCAGAATGATTCCATAATTCGTGACAATTCGCTCTACTTCTTCTACTGCATTGGTTGACGAGAAATGTGCCTCCTGATGCACGGACACAGTCAGCCCTGTGTGCTCAAGCCCCGGCACCGTTTCCTCAAAGCCCACCGCCATGCTGATTCCCTGAAGTGTCCATCAGAGGTCACGTTGCACAACAGCACCTAGATCCCATATTACCATTGTAGACAAATGAGCCGGAAATTCTGGGAATCTTTGGAGGACTCTATACGCATCGCGGAGGAGTTCACTGCTGACACTGGCAGTGGAGTGCGCCGACTGCCTCGATTCTGCATGCAACGAACCAATGAAGGACACATACCATGCATTGCCAACAGCACACGACTATCCTCACCCTCATCCATTTCGGCGGGCGGCACGGCGACATTCGACGCAGTAGTGTGGGTCTCATAGTCATGCAGTTGAGCAAGCACAGAACCTGCTCCGGCCAGAGCGCCACTTTCCTGCACACCCACACCAGTGTACTGGTCACCACAAGAGCCCATGAACAAATCGGACTCCTCCGGATGACCCGCCAGCCAGGTATTTTCTGGCTGGTTTGGCCAGCCAAAGTCCCCGAAGTGGGTTGTGACCCCGGGCGGGAATGGAGTCCGCTGAATCTGTAGCACAACAGTGTCCATGCATCTAGATGCATGGACAGCACAAACTATGAACCTGATGGGCCGCCTGTGGCGCCTCCTCAATTGCCAGTCGTGGACCAACAATTCGTTCTGGATCATTCGCGGGACCGTCAACTCGGAAGACAGTGCACGGTGCCTTGCGAGCCTGCAGCAGCTCCTCTGTTTGACGTTGAAATGAAATGTGCAGTGTAGCAAATCCCAGCGTCCCTCATCATAACAGATCTGGATGCTGCCACGCTGGACGCACCACTTGCATGCCATTACATCAATACAATCACCCCCCCCTCCCCCCAACAGATCTGGATGCTACCACGCTGGACGCACCACTTGCATGCCATTCCACCAATCCAATCACCCCCCCCCCTCCCCAACAGATCTGGATGCTGCCACGACTCATCAGGTGCAGCACCACTCACATGCTGTTACCCCAATTTGCTGAACAGTCCCCTCGAGGCGAGTGAGCCGCTCGACAAGCTCGTCATGTCGCTGGCGTTGATCCTTGGCCAAGTTTTCAATAATTGTGACCGATTCCTTCTCTGCCATAGCAGAACCAGCCCCCTGGGCTTTTAAAGCAGTCACAGCCGACGTTGTGGCGCCTGTAACAGATGCGCTGATAAACTTAGGCCGTCCCCTATGCCCCTCATGTCCCCTATGCCTCATATTCCCATGTCCCCTATGCCTGCATTACCAAGCATGCATCTACATCCTACAAAAATCGCTACCTCTCATAGTGCTGACGTCTTTCTGAAGCGATGAAATGGTCGTGTTCATTTCGTTGATAATGTCTCTGACGTCCAACACCTGCTTGTCGTAGTACTCCTGGAGCCGCCCGCCCACTTCGTTAGCAGCCTTTGCAACCATTGAAGAGAGCATCGGTTTGCTATAAACGCAGAAATAGTGGCATCTGGATGCTGTGCACATTCAAAGCAACAACAGGTACCTGTGCTCCATGAGATCCAAGATCTCGGCGCCTCTCTCCTTCTCATCCCTCTTCCTTTTCTCCAGACTCTTTTGGTACTCTTTCTGCACGTTCTCCATCTCAGTGGAAGCCAACTTTGTCGCTGCGGGCTCATTCACCACTGCAGGTGCTTGGTGGGATCCAGATGCTATGGCAGGGACAGGGCCACTTTCGAACTGCATAGCACCGCGAGTTCCTGACACAGCAATGGGGCTGTTCAACTCTGTCCTAAACAAATTACATCCAGATGCATATGAACACTGCTGAAAAAATTTAACGAATAAAAAACCCACGCAGCCACACAGATGCTCTTGAACTGGAAGACGTCCCTCATTCGCCGAACCAAAAAAAGTTCACTTTGTGGCTCATACACGACCAATGAGAGCCGCGCAACATCAACACATTCGATGTACACTTCGACGGGCCCTCCCACTGTCAGAATCGAGCAAGTCTGACCAGCCAAATTAGAGCTGGGTGTGGCACCGGCGGAATGTTTGATGATCGATTTGATCAGTTTCACTTTCAACTGATCTCGCCGGTCCACATTTTCAGGAAGTTTTTCGGGAGTAACCGCCAGTCTCACTTTCGCCGCCGCATGCCACTGCAATTATGCAGCATGTACCTGCATGTATCTAGATACACTGTGACTGAAAACTAACCGTTGTGTCCTCAACTCGACGCCCTCCAACATCTTCAAAGTCCATCTTGTAGTAAATATTGCCATTGGCGTCAATGAGCGAGGCACTGATGTTACCATCCCAAAATTTGCCTTCATCCATACACTGGAATGGAACTCTGTGCCAGTACCATAGATTGACTGTGTGTCCTCTGTGGATCTTGATTCATAGAACTAAACAAAACTGATTGAGCATCCAAGTTTAACAGCACCCATGTCCATTACCTGCCGCGCTCTCAGAACCACTTCCTTTTTCTTGGAGTTCGACAGAGCTCTCAAGTTGGCTGCACAGGCACTGCCATGTCGCTTATTTTGGGCAGCCACCAATGCCATACTTTCAACCTCCGAGAACGTTCCCTCAATTCGCTCCCCAGTTGCAATGTTCACCGCAACCTTAAAGTAGAGCAATTTGTACCCAAACGATCTAGATTCTCTGTACAAAAAATTTACCTTGGACTGCAGCAGCGACGGGCACTCCTCTTCCGATCCATCATTGAGCTGTGCAAGCTCATCTGAGAATATGCAGCCTTCCACTTCTATAATTTCTGGATGACGACTGAACTCCCCTTCTTTCAGCCGGCTGTAATTGCGGACAGTGGCAATTTGAACAGTAATGGTTGCCTTGTCGCCCACCTGTAAGCAGTAACAGATGTGAGGCACAAAAATGTCAGTCACCATACGTACTAGATGCAGTGAGACACAAGCAATGTAAAACGAACCGCCAAAGCCGCTTTACTCCCAGCATCTTGATGCTCCAGTGCCTGCATTGCACCAGGTTCCATATGCATGTCATCACCAGAGGACTTTGCCACTGTTTCTGAACCAGCGTTAGTGCCACCATTATCATCTAGATCCACTTGTCCACCACCTGACTTGCTCTGCTTGTCTCCCACTAAAATTCAAAAATTCCCACTAATTTGCAAAATTTAGTGAGTAAATCACAGTCCATCACCTCTGCCGTCATCTCCAGCACCTCCGCCGTTAGCTCCACCGCCACTTTCGCCTTCCATTTAAATAAAAATCGCCACTTTTAATTCAAAAACAACAGCAACACACACAAAACAAAACAATGCAGTCAACACAGCTATGACGTCAGTGCACAGCACACTTTGAGCGATACTGAAAGCACATGTTGTCAATTTGGTGCACTATTACATCCAACTGCGCAACTGTGCACCATTATATGGAAATTGCATTGCAATGGAAATACGTGTTTGGCACAATTAATTGAACTGCACTTACAGTAGTATATCTTACACAAAACCGAGTTTTCCTTTTTTTATCACTTCTGGCACCTAGATGCACTGATGTACTGCACTTATCATCTAGATCGCAACTTTTTGTCAGCATAGGATCTAGACGCCCTGCAGCATCTAGATGCTGCAAACCAGGAGGACAAATCGACCTTGTCCTCGTGTCCTCTTTCTGTCCCGGTCCTTTAGGAGTTATTGATGCGTAAGGACTTATTGCTTGGTCAAACTCTCAGCGTCGGCCACATTTGAAAAGCATTTCCATGCGTACAACGTCAAATGGTCGGATGACTTTGCCGTTGTTGTTCCAGACAATCTAGTTGATTTTCATCCATTGGATATGTACTCGACGCCTTTCTCTGATAATTCCTATTATGTTTCTCCACGATATTTGATTGTTCAAAACTAGGCACACTATTTAATTTGTCATGCGCTTGCTTCTATCCCTCTGTGTTCTGCTTGCCAGCTTGCGTTAGTTGTACAAACGCGAACTCTTGGCTTGTTGCTCGTTTCTGAGCAAATTAAAATAACGTTTTGTCTGGGACACATGTTTCTGTCAATGACAATGCCATTCCTGGTGTTCAATGGGGATTTATCTCCTTGGACGCACACCGTCTCGCACGCACGGACACCGTCGCATGTATCCATCCACATTCAAAGAATAATTATTGTTTTAATCAGAAACACGCATTGCGCCACAGATACCACGAATATGTATTGCCACAACCAAGCATTTTCTTTGTTTTGCCCAGAACAAAGAATTAATCATTGTTTGAAACAAAGAATGGGGTAAGAGAGTAAGGTCTTATTGTCCGAGGTAAAGTAAGTAGTGTCGAGTCGAGTATACAGGTATAGTATAACGTGTCAAAGAGGTCCAGAGATGGAGCGCCTACCTCGACCAGTGCTAGCGAGCGTCGTGGGGCATTTGTCGCTGAAAGAGATCGCGACGCTCAGAGAGACGTCGGCCTTCTTCGCGTACGTCCTCTTCCCGGTCGACGGTCGCTGGCTCGTCGCGGACGTCGTCGAGATGGTCGTGACTGCGGACATTCAGCTGGTCGGTTCGTCGTGTCCTCGCGTGTACTACAGACGCACACCGTCAGTGGCTACAGGTCGCGGAACTCTTCACAACGACGGGCGTCCTAAGCGTTTGCAGCCTTCACTTTGTCCAAGACGTCATGGGTGTGCCAACTCGCGCGAATATGGGAGCCGTGGAAGAGTTCCTGAGAAAGCTTTCCCGCTGCTGCCTGGGGCCCGTGTCACGCCTCAGCGCCGTCATGCTCCACGTTGTACGACTTCCTTTGTTTCATGCACGCTCGCGCGCACCCGACTTTGGGCGACCGCAGCGCTTCGCTTGCAGCGTTCTGGACTACGCAGAGTATTTGCTGGGCAGCGTGTGCGCCGAATGGTCGTTCACCATCGCCTTCGGTCGGACGCCCGGATTTCGACAGTGATGATATCGGACGACCAGTCGCATTACGATGCGTAATGATTTTGATTATGAAGGCGTTAAACCGAGGAAATGCTGTTTGATGTCACCGAGTGGAAGTCGAGGAGAGCGCCTTCAACCTGGGGAACACACGCCGACCGAGATTTCCAGGGGCTCTAAGTAAAGGGTACGGCTTCGAACTTTTCGCCGTTCCTCCCTTCGCGCTACTGTTTTGGAACAATTCGCACTGATAGGACTATGTATGCAGGACTGTCAAATGTGATGACCTACACATTTGCGTCTCGGCGCATCGAGGCGAGTGTGCCGCAGCCATCGCGTTTTCAGTGTGAGGTGCGTGCGTGCGTGCGCGCGCGCGCGCGCGTGCGTGCGTGCGTGCGTGCGTGCGTGCGTGCGTGCGTGAGCAGCAGAGACAGGGGTCGCGGGCGCGTTATCAGTTGCGACGAGAGGCGCTGTGTAAACCTCCGCACAGCAGAGACAGGGGGCGTAGGTACATACGTTTTCGGTTGCGACGAGAGTCACTGCATAAGCCCTCATAAGCCGCACAGCACGTTTTATGTAAGGACTTATTTTTGTCCGAGGTAAATAAGCAGTGTCGAGTATACCGGTATAGTATTACAGTGTCAAAGAGGTCCGCAGATGGAGGGCCTTCCTCGACCGGTGCTAGCGAGCGTCGTGGGGAATTTGTCACTGAAAGAGATCGCGACGCTCAGAGAGACGTCGGCCTTCTTCGCCTACGACCTCTTCCCGGCCGACGGTCGCTGGCTCACCGCGGACGTCGTCGAAATGGTCGTGACTGCGAACCACCGACAGCTGGTCGGTTCGTCGTGTCCTCGCGTGTACTACAGACGCACACCGACAGTGGCTACAGGTCGTGGAACTCTTGACGACGGCGGGCGTGCGAAGCGTGTGCATCAGCCACTTTGTCCGAGACACCAAGGGTGGGCCAACTCGCGTGAATAGGGCAGCCGTGGAAGAGTTGCTGAGGAAGCTTTCCCGCTGCTGCCTGGGGCCCGTGTCACGCCTCAGCGCCTTCATGCTCGACGCGCGACGAATTGTACGACTTCCTTTGTTTCACGCCAAGGGACAGTCTAATCATTCTGACATTGCAGGCGGATGTGTGGCGCTACAGGCCTTTCCGGTCTGTCCTACTCGAGACGCTCGCGCCCTTCCTCAGCAACGCCCTAAAGAGGTAAGGTGTTGATGTGGCTTTCTGTTGCTAATTGTTGCTGCTCATTGTTGTTGCTGATACCCTCATTGTTGCTTGCACTTTCCTACTTTTAGTGACCGTCTGCGTTTTCTACGCCTGCTGGATGGTAGCGAAGGCGGCACTTTGCTGAGTGCGCTGAAGCCGCCGCAGCGGCGACTACGTAGTGTGGAGTGCCTTCTTCTCCTCCGGCAACATTGCAACGACCCGACGTGGTGGCTCGCCTACTCGAACTGGCCTCGTCTCGTTCACCTCTCCATCGAATCGCTCGAGTTGCGGAGCTGGGACGCCGCTCTGTGTGTGCCCCACAACCGCCTTGGACCGGCCAGAGCCTTGGACTGCGGCCGGCTGCCGGCACTGACGACAATAGGCCTCCGCTATCTCACGCTCTTCTGGGACGGCGTGCCTGTGCAAGAAGCCTCGCCCTACGAGCTGCTCGCCAGCTTCCCTCGAGCGGCGCCCAACCTGCGCCATCTGCACATTGGACGCGTCATCTCGCAGTCGCGCATCGCTGCGGAGCTGCGCTTCTCCTACCGCGCCTTCGTCGCTGCAGCCGAGCAACTGCGCACCCTCCGAGTGGGCCGTTTCGCATGGTCGTTCCGCAACGTCACCGCGGTGGAGAGCGCCGAGTGGCCGGCGTCGCGTGCCCCCTTGAACCTGATGAAGCCCAGCGGCCAGGCCATTCACCCGTCGCGTGGAATCACCGGTGCCAACGTGCGACACGAAGAGTGCGACCCAATCGACTTCACCGACTGCAGCTGCCCCGGACACGAATGCTTCAAGGAGCCGATCTTTTGCTGAGCTGGCGGCGCTTTCGTTTTACGTGAAAGTTACAAGCGAATGGTGATATCGACGCAGAGCCCTTTGTCTTGCGCTGAAGAGCTGCGTCGTGTCCAGATGCTGCTAAAGCGACATGATTGAGCTTGGAAGGGGGGTTGCAATATTACAAATTCGGGGTGGGGGGGTGTCAAATGTGTATTTTACTCGCCATAAAACCCTATGATTAGCCCCCCCCCCTGGGTGCTAATTGTTTCATTCGAGCCGTTTGGAGGGGGGTATCATCATAGAAGGGGAGGGGTTTAATAAACTAGAATGGCGTCGATTTGTTGGGAGCTTTGTTGGCACGAAGCGCGTGGAGGGGATTTTAACGGAAAAATACACCGTGCACATACGTCTATAACACTCTCACGTACACATATGTACATGTACATCATACCTACACATACGCGCCCATACATACAGGCCCATCGTGAATGGCGAGCGTTCAATTGATCTGCTAGTATACACAAACCATCTGTATACGTGATTTTCATTTGCATGCTACGTAACTGCCATACGTACGTAGCCTTACTACACCTCTATCCGTTTTTGTGACAACAGTATGCAAATTTTATACTGGTGCGTATACCGACAACGACTACGATCCTTCGCGGGTTGCGGCCATCTTCGTGGACGCTGACGATCGCCGCCTGCGTGCGAGATGGCAGTGAGTGCAACTAAAACGTTTTTTTTTAATAATCACATTTCTATTATGAATAACTTTTGTTTCCTTTGTCGGATTGTTCTGAAATTGGGAACACTTATGCACAAGACCTTAGGATTTGGTCTGAAAAAAAGAATCGTCGAATTCGGTTGAGGATTCCGAGAGTTATGGCACTCCAAATCAAATCAGGGTGTACGCGTCAGCGTACAACGCTAATATGTGAGCACTTCCTCAATGCGGTTTGTAGAATTTTCAGTCGCTTATAACTCTTGATTGCCTGAACCGATTTTGGCGAACGATAGCTCAAAAGAACCGCCTCCTAAACCGGAATCGAATAAGCCATCCCGCGTTTCGGTAGTCGAGCGCATTGAGACGAAATGACCGAAAATGTTCCGAAGAAGTGGTGTTTTTTTCCTGTTCTGCACACACTTTTTGGGCCACCGCTCTGGAACGCTACGGGCGATTCGCACAAAACTTGGCGTGAGCAGGCGGTATATGATGGCAATTTGTGCCTCCAAGGGAAATTTCTTTAGGTGCTACGGATCTCGATTTATGGCCGATTTTGTTCATTTTTCTTGGACATAGCAGTTTTTTGGGCCAAAATCTGACGAGAGTAAAACTCGAAAAAAAGCCGAGTAAACCCCCAAATTTTTTTTTGAGTTTCGTGAACTATTTCTGAAGGTAGTCCACGGCGCTTGCATGACCTTTGAAATTCTCACCACACTTTGAGATATTGCCAACTCAAATTTCGGTAATTTTGAGGAGATTTTGTTAGCTATAGGCGCTTCAACCGTTTGTCGCAGGGCTGTGCTGTAATGATAAAAGTTACTCGTCTGGACCTGGAATAGGTCCCTTTCGACAATGGGAGCGCTCCGATTTCCATGTTGCGCATCTCGACCCTCTTGGCGCACCCCCATTTTGGGCAAAATTCGGAACTATGATCGTGCATTATTTTTGATTTCCTGAACGAATTCTGGCGCGTGATAGCTTAAAAGAAGCGCATTCAAAGGGGGAATCGATAGTCATAACACGCTTCCATGCGCTTGTGCATTTCCGAGAAGTTTTTGGAGATGTTATGAAAAGTGGGTCCTGCCAAGCTTTTTGGTTCGTCGCCCACTCGCGCCTGCATCAATTGAAATGAAACCTCGCAGGCATCTATGCTCCACATCAAAAAATAAAATCCCCGGAGAGACTCTTGCTACATGCCGTAGATCGTGAGCTATGGTTTACTGGGCACATTCTTCTTTTTACCATGTTCCCTAAATCAAGAGGTCGCTGGTTCGAATCCCAGTAACGCCTGCCTGTGCTTTTGCACGTATCCCCTTGGGAAACCTATCAGCGTTGCTTTACTGCAGTGTCTCCAGTCCATTCCGCATTTTTTGTCTCTTTTCTAGGTTCTTTTACCCCAGAATTTTGGCAATTTTTGAGCTGGGGAAAATATTTATGGACGGATGCTCGCTACAGCCCTGATACACGAAAATGACACATCTGCACACCCGCACGCACGCACGCGCACGCACGCACGCACGCACGCACGCACGCACGCACGCACGCACGCACGCACGCTCGCACGCACAATGTGTACGGTGATACACACTTTTCATAAGCTTTATGGTGCAACACTGCGCATGCGTCCGTTCTGGTCTGCTGCTGTGGGTTTGTATGTGTGTGCGTGCGTGCGTGAGTTTTTGATTAATCTTTCTTTTACGAAAAAACACTGTATTAAGGAAAATTTTGCAGGTGGCTGCAAAAAAAGGAGAATATGTGACGCTCCTTTATGCCCAGTTTGAAAAAACGCGGTATTAAAAGTTGCCACTTCATCAGATGATCAACTTCAGTTTGGACAAACCGTGTATAATCGAACCAAGCGCAGCAACACGTCACATATTCGGCGTTTGTTGTGCGAGCCATCGCACACAGCCACAACACTACCACTACCAATCCACCCTCATAAATTCTTTCATCTCTCTGACGATGCGCATCATTCATTAGGCATTGTATGGGTGGACAGGGCACACAGCCAAAGATTCTGCATAAATAATTTCTCTACCCTGCCCATCTTAAATTTTTAAAGCCTATGTGGCTTGCCCTTACAGTAAGTGATATGCACCATCAATTCACGATCTTGAGTACCAAGTACATTGTATACCCTACATTCAATCTTCGATTCTCGTTCATCTTTGTTCCGCTCCTGTTAGCCTGTGCCTATGGACGGAACTGCCAACTGTAGACGTCCAGTCAAGGACAAGGCCCGCTCTCGTCTCTGAGTCCAAGGAATGAAAGGCCTCGGTCCTTATGCAGCCTGGACTTCCTTTCCAGTGATCCAAGCGAGCACAACAAACGCCGAATATGTGACGTGTTGCTGCGCTTGGTTCGATTATACATGGTTTGTCCAAACTGAAGTTGATCATCTGATGAAGTGGCAACTTTTAATACCGCGTTTTTTCAAACTGGGCCTAAAGGAGCGTCACATATTCTCCTTTTTTTGCAGCCACCTGCAAAATTTTCCTTAATGTCTTTTTTCGCATACTTGAATCCTCTTGGGGCGGCCCAGAAGAGAGGCGTTGTTGGGTTGGTAATGGAGTGGGAGGAGGGCGCAAGGAGAGCACTAGTGGATCCAGGATTTTCCGACCGAGGAGGGAGAATGTTAAATGTATTCATCGCAGTTTGTCCGAAGAAGTCAAGTTTTCGCCCTGGTATCGGCATTTGCTTTGTTTGCACTATTCTTAACACACCGTGAGTTGCGATAGAACCACAGCGCCGCAGGCGAAAAATTTACGGTTTTGAGCGCCTTAATCCAAGGAAAACGTAAGAATCCGCGCACTTTGCCCCTGTGGTGGTCGTCCTTCTTTCCTTCTTCTCTCCCTAAACTCTCCCCCCTCCTCCCCCCCAAATCTGAGCTGACAGGAGGGGGAGCCCCCTCCCTTTCGGATCCGCTAGCACTTGTACATACCGTACTCCGACACTGTTCCTCTTCAAACACCGGACTCCAACAGAGCAGCAACTTTTGCAAGGACGCCAGCCTCCCGCTGACTGGTCTCCAACAGTCCAGCGTCGCGTCGGCCCTCAAGCTCGACAGTCACAAGCTCCCTGCTGGCCGGTCGGCAGCTGCACTCTCTGATCCAGCCACCATCAGCGCTCTAGGCTTGCCTACGGCCCAAGCGGCATCTCTCAACTGACAAATGGCGGCGGCAGCGCGCTGCTGCAAGACCGGATTGGACAACTGCGGCACGAGCAGACGATGCCGAGATGGCGTCCCTCACTCCTCCCCTCACTGCACATAAATACCCTCGCTCATTTGACAACCGAGAGTCAGTGTCAATATCAGTCTGTCTTTCGTGAAGTTCGCCTTTCGTGCCCTGTTCCGTGTACTGTTCGCCAGTTTGTACAAAAGTTTGTATAGAAGAACCTTGTACAGACGCTGTCAGACTTGCCGCTTCAGGACACCTTGTTAGGCTCATTCTTGGGCCTTGCTCAGGCTTGCTTAGGCCGCTAACACGACCTTCTTTCTCTTTCTTTCTCTTCTTCCTCTTATTTTCCCTTTAGGGGAGGCCTGCAGCGTTTGCCCTCTTCGCCCACCCCACTTCCCCCTGTCCTCCCTTCCTCACTTTCTGGTGCTCCCGTTGAGCTCGAAAGTCCGCGCTTGTGTCGACAGCGTGTGAGCGCCTACAAGGTGTTTGTTGGTCTGTGTGGGCTGCGTCCCGAATTCTCATCAAACAGAGCTCTTTGAGTGCGATTGTACACACTAAAAAAAGAATGGCGCAAATGTATAATGCACTTTGCGCTAAAATTCTATATTGACCATTTTTCGCCTACCCGATGTCACATGCTTAGCGTACGCGACTGATTCCTAAGTCAACTGTTGTTATAGAAAACAGCATTATCGCTTCGTAGGGGCTTATTTTTGTCCGAGGTAAATACCGTAAACCCTATAATAAGCCCCCCTATAATTAGCCCCCCCCCCCTATAATAATACACCCTCCCAAGACCACTTTGAGTTAATAAGCCCCCCCCCCCCCTATTATTACACCCCCTCCCAAAATGGACCATCATCAAAAAGGCACATGTTTCCATGTCTGGGTGTATGTATGGTCGCGTATGTGTATGTATGTACATGTATGTGTATGTGAGACCAGGGTTGCCCAATTTAAAAGTTGTTTTAAAAAAAAAATTAAAAAAAAATGTTGGATTTTTTTTAAATTAAAAAAAAATTTCTCTGTTGTTGGGTAAAATTTAGCTTTTGAGTGGCAAAAAGCGTTTAAATGGTGTTTAGATGGTACAATTAGTAGTTATTCATGCATAAACTTGCTTATTAGCACCAAGACCAAGCTCTTTTTGGGGTTCCCAACTGGTTCCCAACATAGTGCGATACCGTACACGACCATTTAAAGGCAGCGGCTTTGTCACCATTTGACTAAAACGATGCTAAATATGCGTCTAAAGGCTTTAGGGAAGCACTACTACTTGTGTTTGACACTCTAATAGGCTAAAAGTATCTTATAGTACAGGTATTTGGCACAAATGATGGCTCCTAAGTCAATTTTAAAAAAAATTAAAAAAAAAAATTTTTTTTGAAAACTTGAATTTTTTTTATGCAACCCTGTGTGAGACTGTGTGAGCGTGTGTTAGAGTGTACCAACGTGTGTGCACAGCGCCTTTTTCCCTTAAAAGTCGCCTCCACGCGCCTTTTTGCCCACTCATCGACACTTCCAGTTTATAAGCCCCCCGCCCTATAATTAGCCCCCCCCCCCAATAATTATACACCCTCCTAGAGCTCGAACGAAAAAATTAGCTCCCTGGGGGCTAATTATAGGGTTTATGGTAAGTAGTGTCGAGCATACAGGTATAGTGTTACCCATAGGTGGGCTCAGGGGGGGGGGGTCTTGGAGGGGCTCAGTTCCCCTCCCTGACCAGCCAAAGCCATCCCGCTTTTTTGCGGGAGAGAGGCCCCCCTGGCCATCGCCATCCTGGATAACTTGCGGGGAACCCACTCTCAATATTAAAAAAATGGGTAAAGTTTTTGTTGTTTTTAGTGTTGTGTGACCCACATACGCCTGAAAAGTGCTATTTAGACCTTTTTTTGAGCCATTTTAGACCAAAAAGTACCCATTTTACGCGTTATTATGGTGCAAAATCCTCCACTTCGACCACCCCCTCCTCCAAAATTTTCGATCCCGTTCATTTTATTTATCCGGGACGGCTCGCCACCCCCCCCCCCCCCTCGAAACCCCCAGAGACCCCCACCCTGGCTTTTGGACCAATCTAAACCTATGGTATTACAGTGTCAAAGAGGTCGAAAGATGGAGCGCCTTCCTCGACCGGTGCTAGCGAGCGTCGAGGGGAATTTGCCGCTGAAAGAGATCGCGACGCTCAGAGAGACGTCGGCCTTCTTCGCGTACGACCTCTTCCCGGCCGACGGTCGCTGGCTCACCGCGGACGTCGCCGAGATAGTCGTGACTGCTTCCTACCAACAGCTGGTCGGTTCGTTGTGTCCTCGCGTGTACTACAGACGAACACCGACAGTGGCTACAGGACGTGACGCTCTTGACGACGACGGGCGTTCGAAGTGTGTGCAGCTGCCACTTTGTCCGAAACCCCAAGGGTGGGCCAACTCGCGTGAATACGGGAGCCGTGGAAGAGTTCCTGAGGAAGCTTTCCCGCTGCTGCCTGGGGCCCGTGTCGCGCCTCAGCGCTTTCATGCTCGACGTTGTACGACTTCCTTTGTTTCATGCCAAGTGACAGTCTAATCTTTCTGACATTGCAGGCGGATGTGTTGCACTACAGTCCTTTCCGGGCTGAACTACTCGAGACGCTCGCGCCCTTCCTCAGCGACGCCCTGAAGAGGTAACGCGTTGATGTGGCTATTCTGCACGGCTACCTATGCATGTTCCTACATGTAGGCTTGCTTGAGTGAATAGTCCTTCGCCAAATTGGGAGGGGGAGGGGGCAAATTGCGCATTTTTTTAAGAGGGGATGGGTTAATTCGGAAATTTCTGGTAGATTTTTATGCATGGAAATGTCATTTAAAATGCAAAACGTGAGGGTACGCATTCGAGTAATGATTCTGTCGATCTACCCGCATGGTTGCCCGCTCTTTCCTACTTTTAGTGACCATCTGCGTTTTCTACGCCTGCTGGATTATGGCAAATGCGGCACTTTGCTGAGTGCGCTGAAGCCGCCGCAGCGGCGACTACGTAGTGTGGAGTGCCTTCTTCTCCTCCGGCAACATTGCAACGACCCGACGTGGTGGCTCGCCTACTCGAACTGGCCTCGTCTCGTTCACCTCTCCATCGAATCGCTCGAGCTGCGGAGCTGGGACGCCGCTCTGCGCGTGCCCCACAACCGCCTTGGACCGGCCAGAGCCTTGGACTGCGGCCGGCTGCCGGCACTGACGAGGATAGGCCTGCGCGAGCTCGTGCTCTTCGGGGACGGCTTGCCCGTGCAAGGAGACTCGCCCTACGAGCTGCTCGCCAGCTTCCCTCGAGCGGCGCCCCACCTGCGCCATCTGCACATTAGAACCGTCTTCGCGCGGTGGCACATCGATCTCCCTGCGGAGCTTCGCGTCTCCTACCGCGCCTTCGTCGCTGCGGCCGAGCAACTGCGCACCCTCCGAGTGGACGACTTCTCATGGTCGTTCCGGAACGTCGCCACGGTGGAGAGCGCCGAGTGGCCGGCGTCGCGCGCCTCCTTGAACCTGATGAAGGCGCGCAGCGACGACCCCATTCACCCGTCGCGTGGAATCACCGGTGCCAATGTTCGACACGAAGAGTGGCGAGCAATGCCCTTCACCGACTGCAGCTGCCCCGGACACGAATACTTCAAGAAGCGGATCGTTTTCTGAGCTGACGGCGCTTTCGTTTTGCATGAAAGTTACAATAAGCGAATGGTAATATCGACGCAGAGCTCTTCGTCTTGGGCTGAAAAGCGGTGTCGTGTCCTGTAGTTTTCTGCTAAAGCGACACAACGCTTGGAAGGGGTGCAATATTCCGAATGCAAGGGGACGGGGTCAAATGTGAATTTTACTTGCGGTAATACCCTGTGATTAGCCCCCTGGACGCTAAATTGTTTCATTGGAAGCGTTTGGAGGGGGTGTAAGTAGAGGGGGGGGGGGGGGCTGACAAACTGGAACGGCGTCGATGTTTGGGGAGCTTAGTTGGCGCGAAGCGCGTATTTAAGGCAAAAATACACTGTACATGCGGTAGGTGCGTCTATCACACTCTCACATACTCTCTCACGTACACATACATGTACATGCACACACATACGCGCCATAATACAGGCCCATCGTGAATGGCAAGCGTTCTGATGATCTGCGTTGATCTGCCATAGTAACAACGTTCTGCCATAGATATGCCATAGATCTGCCATAGATATGCCATTGTTGATTGTATACACAACGGCCTGTATTCAGCATATGCAGTATGCATGCTACAAGGCTAACTGCCGCATCTTACTGTACCTCCATCCGTTTTTGTGGCAACAGTATGCAAATTTTATACTGGCGTTGAGGTACGGTCAGCTACACCCATTTCTAGTGTACTTGTTTCTAATTGTGTTTACGGAAATGCTGTAGATGCCGTTTTACTGCACAAAAGACGGAATATCAGTTCTCGAAGTACGAAGTAGTATTACAAGCGGCAAGTAAAATCTAGTGTAGTATGATTGCTTCTCAGCTGGAGTAGGCTAGCTATAGGCAGCGGACAGCTAAGCAGAATGGACGATGCGCCAGAATGCCGAATTTGCATGGACAGCGAGCCGTCGTCGCCGCTGATTCGTCGGTGCATCTGTCGCGGTAGCTGATGGCCTGCGGGCGAGCAGCGCAGTTGACCGCCTCGTGCCAGTGTCGTCTAGGAAGCATGGCCTGGGTGCACGTCGGCTGTCTCGAGTCGGCGGTCAACGCGAACGGCGAGCCGCGCTACTGCCCCGTCTGCGAAGCGCCCTACCGCCGCCGATGGCGCGGCATGAAGCGCCGCTCGGAGTGGAAGTGGAAGCTGCCCAGAACGCACCCCGTCGGGTGGGTTGCGCCGCGCGCGCTCTCGCTCCCCACGCGCCGACGTCGGTCTGCAGGGTGGCGTTGGCGGTAGCGTCGACGCTCGCCCTCCTGGCGTCGCTGGCCGCAGCGTCGTACCGCTTCTGGAGAGGGGGCGAGGCCGAGCTGGAGCGAATGCTGGCCGAGAACGACCACTGGTTCGCCGGGTGTGCGCCGCTCTCGCATTCAGCAGCCGACTTTGGGCGAGCACAGAGCTTCGCCTGCAGCGCTCCCGTCGACTACGCAGCGTATTTGCTGGGCAGCGTCGTGGCCGAGTGGCCCTTGGCCCGACTGGCCCTGCGCTGGTTCCACCAGAACCAACTCTACGAGTACTCGGACGGACAAGGCGCCCGCTAGTCTCACCTTCGTCGACCTCCATCGCCTTCGACCGGACACTGATACCTTCGACAGTGATTTCTGTCGAAGTTTGCATAGAAGAACCTTGTACAGGTGCAGTCAGACTTGCCGCTTCACTACAGTGTTTTTTGTAACGACGTCTGACAGGACGTCCACCAGCCAACCGACACTTGTACATACCGTACTCCAACACTGTTCCTCTTCAAACAGCGGACTCCAACAGAGCGGCAACTTTCGCAAGGACGCCAGCCACCCGCTGACTGGTCTCCAACAGTCCAGCGTCTTCTCTTCTTCTTTTCTCGGGCCGGCTCTGACGGCGACGACAGAGGCCGCCGACGCCGGAGCAGAGAGCGTCCGCGCTTGGGCGCTATATACTCTCTAACAGCCGTAAACAGAAATTGCTCCACCCCACAGGAGGAGGTACGAGACCTGCCGTTGGGTGGTGTTCGGAGCAGGCTGGCCTTTAGGACCACCTGGTAGGGAAATTGCCGCTCGACAGGAACGGCTAACAGGAGTGACGCGCCGTCCGGCGGTTTAAATTGACTAGGTGGCTAGGCTGAACTAGTACCTAGTGTTAGGTATTTGATCAGGTATCCCACGGCTAGGGCGGTGGTGAAGGCGACCAGGACGTCCTCCACTGAACCTCCAGCGGCAACGGCCTCAGGCCAAGGCGTCCGCGGGCCCAAGCGGAGACCACCAGGCCACCTCCATCACGACCTCTCCAGTGGACCTTCTCTCTACTGGAGGCTCAAACGAGTAGAAGCAAGACCTTGCGGTCTGATACGTATTCCCGAGAAACGCGCTGCTGAGTCAGTACGTACTCTGAGAGCAGGACGCAGGGGTCTAGGACCTCACGCAGTAGACTAGACGCACTACGGACCGGGTCACCATCAAACCTGTTCCGCGGCACTGTCCTCGGGGCAAGGCCCCTGCCCACATGGACCTGTTAAGCAGAAAGCGTAGTAGCTTTATGGGAGCTCGATGAAGAGCGATGATAGGTGTGTGTGTGCGCTGTTAGGGGCTAGCCCCCTCCCGCCGTGGCAATTTTGAGCCCACGGTCCAGCAGCCAGATCGGTAGCTGGCTCCGCTTGCCTGGAGGCCAGGCGCACAGGGAGGGCAGTCCAGCGGGATAGGGAGAGGCCTGCAACGTTCGCCTTTTCGCCCATCCCACTTCCCACTGTCCTCCCTTTCTCACTTTCTGGTGCTCCGTGCTTCGTTCAGCTCGAAAGTCCGCGCTTGTGTCAACAGCGTGTCAGCGCCGACCAGGAGTTTGTTGGCCTGTGGCGTCCCGAATTCTCTCTTCTCTCTTCAAAAAGAATCAGCTCAATCCATCCAACAGAGCTCTTTGTGTGCGTGCGACTGTACACTTTTGTGTGTGTGTTTTTGTTTCTTTTTTTTTCAGTGTAGTGTGACCCAACAACGCCTGAAAAGTGCTATTCAGACCTTATTTTGTTTTTGACCCATTTTAGCCCAAAAAGTACCCATTTTACACGTTATTGTGGTGCAAAATCCTCCACTTCGACCACCCCTCCTCCAAAATTTTTGATCCTGGTCATTTTATCCGGGACGGCTCTAGACCCCCCCACCCTCGAAACCCCCAGAGACCCCCACCCTGGCTTTTGGACCAATCTACACCTATGGATTACAGTGTCAAAGAGATCCAGAGATGGAGCGCCTATCTCGACCTGTGCTAGCGAGCGTCGTGGGGCATTTGTCGCTGAAAGAGATCGCGACACTCAGAGAGACGTCGGCCTTCTTCGCGCACGACCTCTTCCCGGCCGACGGTCGCTGGCTCACCGCGGACGTCGTCGAGATGGTCGTGACTGCGGACTACGGACAGCTGGTCGGTTCGTCGTGTCCTCGCGTGTACTACAGACGCACACCGTCAGTGGCTACAGGACGTGACGCTCTTGACGATTGTAAGACCGGTCTCTTTACAGTAATCTTGGGCACAGGCTGCCACCCTTTCCCCGACGGTGCTTACCCTCCCTTCCCCCATCGTACCTCGATCAGAATGGATTAGAATGGTTCCATTACGGTGCCTTTGCTTGTGTAGTGCTTGTGGAGGGTTCGGTTTGAATCCCTGCCACGAGTCAGTCACTCTTGAGTAGAGGTGTGCTCGGAGACTTAGCTGAGTTTCCTGGAGCGTGAGTTTTGTGTGTGTTGGGAGCGCGTCTGGAGTTCTCACTCCGGCTCCCTGGTGCAGCAGTGCGGATCGTGTGTTGCGGCAACGCCCAGGCCAGGCGGGTGCGCGCGTCGTTCGTGAGTTTCGCCGGCGGTTGGTTCGTTGAACACTCTCTTTCTCTTCTTCACCACCGTGTCCCTACGCAGCACAGTATCGCACGTCACGTGTACGCTTCGTCGTGTCGTGTGTCGCCTCGTTCGTCGTCGGACCAAATCAGAAGAAGCCGCTAGGAGAAGATCCAAAGCTTTCGCGTATCAGCACGATCAAGAGAAGTCTTCAGTGCCGATTCTTGGCTCGGCACGAGGTTATATTGGTTGAGTGAGTGAGATAGGTAGATATCGCCGCCCCAGGTCCGCGGGTGGGATAGCCTATCAGGTGTAGGCCTGTTGGTCTTCACAGTGGTAGCGGAAGTCCGTTATCACAGTGTTGGTGCCTTGGGCGTCAAGGTATCACAGTGGTGGCCATTTTCCCTCCTACCTTCTTTTATTTGGTCCCCCCAGGTCGGAATTTTGTCCCCTACCACCTGTCGAAGAGGGGGTGGTGTTTTGTTTTTTTTTTTCTTCTTTTTTTCTCTTCCTTCTCTTTTCCCTTCTCTTTTCCTTTCTTTTCCTTCTTTCTTTTTTTCTTTTTTTTGGTCTCCGCTTGGGCCGCGGACGCCTTGGCCTCAGGGCCGTTGCCGCTGGAGGTTCAGAGGGAGGACGTTCGGGTCGCTTTCACCACCGCCCTAGCCGTGGGGATACCTGATCAACATCCTAACACTAGGTACTAGTTCAGCCTAGCCACCTAGTCAATTTAAACCGCCTACGGCGCGGCACTCCTGTTAGCCGTTCCTGTCGAGCGGCAATTTCCCTACCAGGTGGTCCTAAAGGCCAGCCTGCTCCGAACACCACCCAACGGCAGGTCTCGTACCTCCTCCTGTGGGGTGGAGCAACTTCTGTTTACGGCTGTTAGAGATTATATAGCGCCCAAGCGCGGACGCTCTCTGCTCCGGCGTCGGCGGCCTCTGTCGTCGCCGTCAGAGCCGGCCCGAGAAAAGAAGAAGAGAAGACGCTGGATGTTGGAGGACCAGTCAGCGGGTGGCTGGCGTCCTTGCGAAAGTTGCCGCTCTGTTGGATTCCGGCTGTTTGAAGAGGAACAGTGTTGGAGTACGGTATGTTACAAGTGTCGGTTGGCTGGTGGACCTCCTGTCAGACGTCGTTACAAAAAACACTGTAGTGAAGCGGCAAGTCTGACTGCACCTGTACAAGGTTCTTCTATCCAAACTTCGACAGAAATCACTGTCGAAGGTATCAGTGTCCGGTCGAAGGTCGATGGAGCCCGACGAAGGTGATATTACGCGGGGCGCCTTGGCTGTCCGAGTACCCGTAGAGCTGGTCTGGTGGAACCAGCGCAGGGCCACGTCGGGCCAAGGGCCACTCGGCTCACGACGCTGCCCAGCGAAATACGCTGCCGTGAGTTGGAGCGGGAGTGCTGCAGGCCGAAAGTTTTGTGCTCGCCCAAAGCTGGCTGCTGAATGCGAGAGCGGCGCACACCCGGCGAACCAGGTGTGGTCGTTCTCGGCCAGCATTCGCTCCAGCTCGGCCTCGCCCCCTCTCCAGAAGCGGTACGCGACGCTGCCGCCAGCGACGCCAGGAGGGCGAGCGTCGATTTTACCGCCAACGCCAGCCCGAGTACCCGACGTCGGCGCGTGGGGAGCGAGAGCGCGCGCGGCGCGAAACCACCCGACGGGGTGAGTTCTGGACAGCTTCCACTTCCACTCCGAGCGGCGCTTCAGTGCCGCGCCATCGGCGGCGGTAGGCGCCCTCGGCAGACGGGGCAGTAGCGCGGCGCGCCGTTCGCGCCTGACCGCCGACTCGATACAGCCGAGGAGCACCCAGGCCAGGCTTCCTAGACGACACTGGCACGAGTCGGTCAACTGCGCTGCTCGCCCTCATGCCATCAGCTACCGCGACAGATGCACCGACGAATCAGCGGCGACGACGGCTGGCTGTCCCGTGCAGGAATTCGGCATTCTGGCGCATCGTCGATTCTGCTTAGCTGTCCGCCTGCCTATAGCCAGCCTACGCCAGCTGAGAAAAGCAATCAGACTACACTAGATTTTACTTGCCGCTTGTACACTTACTTCGTACTTCGAGAACTCGATATTCCGTCTTTTGTGCAGTAAAACTGCATCTACAGCAGTTTCGTAAACACAATTAGAAACAAGTACACTGAGAAATGGGTGTAGCTGACCGTACCTCAACGCCATCATAAAATTTGCATACTGTTGCCACAAATACGGATGGAGGTACAGTAAGATGCGGCAGTTAGCCTTGTAGCATGCATACTGTAGTATGTCTAGTACAGGGCCGTTGTGTATACAATCAACAATGAGCCATATCTATGGCAGATCTATGGCATATCTATGGCAGAACGTTGTTACTATGGCAGATCAACGCAGATCATCAGAACGCTTGCCATTCACGATGGGCCTGTATTATGGCGCGTATGTGTGTGCATGTACATGTATGTGTACGTGAGAGAGTATGTGAGAGTGTGATAGACGCACCTACCGCATGTACAGTGTATTTTTGCCTTAAATACGCGCTTCGCGCCAACTAAGCTCCCCAAACATCGACGCCGTTCCAGTTTGTTACCCCCCCCCCCTCTAATTACACCCCCTCCAAACGCTTCGAATGAAACAATTTAGCGTCCAGGGGGCTAATCACAGGGTTTACCGCAAGTAAAATACACATTTTTACCCGTCCCCTTGCATTCGGAATATTGCACCCCTTCCAAGCGTTGTGTCGCTTTAGCAGAAAACTACAGGACACGACACCGCTTTTCAGCCCAAGACGAAGAGCTCTGCGTCGTCATATTACCATTCGCTTATTGTAACTTTCATGCAAAACTAAATGGCCGCCAGCTCAGAAAACGATCGGCTTCTGGAAGTATTCGTGTCCGGGGCAACTGCAGTCGGTGAAGTCGATTGCGCGCCACTCTTCGTGTCGCACATTGGCACCCCGGTGATTCCACGCGACGGGTGAATGGGCTCGTTTCTGCGCGCCTTCATCAGGTTCAAGGGGCGCGCGACGCAGGCCACTCGGCGCTCTCCACCGCGGTGACGTCGCAGAACGACCATTCGAAGCGGCCCACTCGGAGGGTGCGCAGTTGCTCGGCTGCAGCGACGAAGGCGCGGTAGGAGACGCGCAGCTCCGCAGGGAGGTCGATGTGCGAGCCGATGAGTTCGATGTGCAGATGGCGCAGGTTGGGCGCCGCTCGAGGGAAGCTGGCGAGCAGCTCGTAGGGCGAATCTCCTTGCACGGGCAAGCCGTCCCAGAAGAGCGCGAGATAGCGGAGGGCAATCTTCGTCAGTGCCGGCAGCCGGCCGCAGTCCAAGGCTCTGGCCGGTCCAAGGCGGTTGTGGGGCACGCGCAGAGTGGCGTCCCAGCTCCGCAGCTCGAGCCATTCGATGGAGAGGTGAACGAGACGAGGCCAGTTCGAGTAGGCGAGCCACTTCGGGTCGGTGCGGAGCAGAAGGCACTCCACACTACGTAGTCGCCGCTGCGGCGGCTTCAGCGCACTCAGCAAACTGCCGCCCGCGCCACCATCCAGCAGGCGTAGAAAACGCAGACGGTCACTAAAAGTAGGAAAGTGCAAGCAACAATGAGGGTAGATCGACAGAATCATCACTCGCATGCGTACCCTTTGCATTTCAGATGACATTTCGATGCATAAAACTCAACCAGAAATTTCCGAATCAACACACCCCTTCTAAAAATGCGCGATTTACAGCCCCCCCCCGATTTAGTGAAGGACTATTCACTCAAGCAAGCCTATATGTATGTAGGTACGTGCAGGTAGCCATGAAAGAAAGCCTCATCAACACGTTACCTCTTCAGAGCGTTGCTGAGGAAAGCCGCGAGCGTCTCGAGTAGTAGAGACTCGAAGAAAGGCCTGTAGCGCCACGTACACGCCTGCAATGTCATGTCAGAAAGATTAGACTGTCACTTGGCGTAGAACAGAGGAAGTCGTGCAATTGGTCGTACGTCGAGCATGAAGGCGCTGAGGCGCGACACGGGCCCCAGGCAGCGGCGGGAAAGCTTCCTCAGGAATTCTTCCACGGCTTCCAGCGTCTTCACGCGAGTTGGCCCATCCTGGGGGTCTCGGACAAAGTGAAGGCTGCACACGCTTCGAACGCCCGTCATCGTCAAGAGCGTCACGTCCTGTAGCCACTGACGGTGTGCGTCTGTAGTACACGCGAGGACACGACGAACCGACCAGCTGTCCGTAGTCCGCAATTTCGACCATCTCGACGACGTCCGCGGTGAGCCAGCGACCGTCGGCCGGGAAGAGGTCGTGCGCGAAGAAGGCCGACGTCTCTCTGAGCGTCGCGATCTCTTTCAGCGACAAATTCCCCACGACGTTCGCTAGCACCGGTCGAGGAAGGCGCTCCATCTTTCGACCTCTTTGACACTGTAAGACCATAGGTTTAGATTGGTCCAAAAGCCAGGGTGGGGGTCTCTGGGGTTTCGAGGGGGGGGGGGGGGTTTAGAGCCGTCCCGGATAAATAAAATGACCTGGATTCGAAAATTTTGGAGGAGGGGGTGGTCGAAGTGGAGGATTTTGCACCATAATAACGCGTAAAATGGGTACTTTTTGGTCTGAATGGCTCAAAAAAAGGTCTAAATAGCACTTTTCA